>APFE031358495.1:1389-43243 GCA_000404065.3 Pinus taeda
ATGGTATTGGACGCGATGGTTTTCGGTCCATGGTATTGGATGCTTCGACATGTATAAATATGTATTGTAACATTGAAAGGAACATAATGAAAAATCAAGCTGGTAGTTCTGGTTTTGGGATCCAGTGGGAAATCTCTGTGTATATGTGTTTTATGTGTTATGCTCTGGGAAATCTCTGTGTATATGTGTTTTATGTGTTATGCTCTCGAATTTTTATTTTTTCTTATGATTTAGAATTCCTATGTAGGTATTTCTGTACGGGGTTAAAATCTACACTTTCATTCAAAGATCCACCTCACTCAGCTTTGAATCCATCCAACAATCTAGATCAACTAAAACATGAGAACCCCATCATACCATATCTATTTGTAAATGGAAAGGCAAGGCTTAAGAATACTATCACACTTGACAAAACCCATTCCCATGATAGCAAGGGAACCAAGAACACACATGCACAATCATGCATGCTAAATCTAGCAAGGAAATCAAACATGAAAATTGATACCGACAAGTAAACTCATTGTAGCTGCTTGATCCTACTTTGTCTTGCCTGATATTTTGTTTCCTCTTTGCCTTCTTTGCCTTTCTTGATGCAATTTTTAAGAGATCCAATAAAAATCCAAGTGTCCAAGAGTGTGTAAGAGGATAGAGAGAGCTCCAAAACTAAACTGACAAAAAACTTGAACAAAATCTTGCCAACTAATCGTGAGAAGCCATTTTATTAATGAGGCCTCTATTTTCTTCATTTTCCGTTATTTTCCTTCATTTTCCTCCTCACATGCAACCTGTGACCTTTCACCTTCCCTTTCTCCTAATTTCCATTATTTTAATAAATAAAATGCCAAACAATGTCTCTTTTCCTTTCCAAATGCCTTTTCCAACTTCCTTTAGCCATAATAACCGGAATGAACACCCATTAAGATGTTTTTCCCACCATTCATCTTGGATTATGTATCCCATGAGCTTGGTCTTATATTTTTTTACATGGATTTTTAACCAAACTTGTTACAAAGCCCTCCCCCTTAGGGGAACACCATCCTTGGTGTTCAAGGATACCTACAACTAGATGGACCGCTGAAAACCAAAACATACTACCAATGGAGCTTTATAAGCCAACTCTTTGTAGTATTTATAATGAACCATTGTTGGAAAAAATGACAAACATACTATTTACTGGAGATTTATAACACAACTCATTACGATATTTACAATCCACATATACTATATTTTCTTCAAACAAAAAATAACCATATTATTTATGGAGCTTTATAAATTTGGTTTGATACTATATTTACAATAATATACACATATAGACATATGCACATTTTCTCAACCAACAAATAAAAGTTTACAATACCCATATCATCAACAAGGGAATCCAGAGGCTTACACCTCCACCCTCAAACATAGTACCGTGATTCACCTCCTTCCCAGGTTGTCCAGAATCCACCGCTCAAGTCAAAGCTGCATCCAATGTCCAATGCCACAATCTTACACTATCTTTCTCTCAGTGAATAGTTACCAGCTCATTTTTTCAAGGCACACTACCATTGTGCATATGATTCCATCTTGAAATGCTAATGACCAAAACAAATCCATCGTCAGTCTTCCATTCTTTTCTACGTAATCCCTTGGGTAATCCAGTCACCCCATTCCATGTAGTCACTCGCCTTCCAAGTTCCCCAACATCCTCTATCTCGGGCTATCCATCCCTTGGCAAGGTTTCCTCACATCGGGAGATACAAAAACCAAGGCATGTACCTCCCTCAACCATCATACGGGTCATATCATGCTCATGGGAATCAATGGACATTATTGGATATCAGTGTCCCACAATGGCCTTGTTGTTGAATTTATTTACTAGCATACTAATGCGTGTTCAAATTCCTTTTACTACTATTGCTGCTATTCTTTGCAGTTAGTTTCAACCACCTAACCAGATATTTCCGTGCTTCCTGTACCAAGCAGATAACTTCCATTAGATTTAAAATAAATTGAAATCAATTCACACCATACCTCATTAGTAGCTTGTCAATAAGACACACTCACAATCATGTTTACTTCCTAAGACAACAAGTCAAACTAGAATATTTGATCAAATCATAATGAATAAACATATCACATCTGATTAGCTTGAAAGACAACCATCATAGATCAAAATCATGAATCACATGCAATCATCATAAACCTAAATTATAGATCACATGTAACCATCATAAATCGGAATCACAAATCAAATGCATAGTAAAACTGTAATAAAATATTGATACTTATCCTTTAATCCATCCTTAGCTTCTACCTTTATCCTTTGTCCTTTCCCTTACACACACCCAATTGGTTGCCACACCCAACAACACCCAACGCATTTTCTTTTCCTCAATCACATACACATACACAATGTAAATCACAGCACATACACCTACACTCAGCGTATGACATCACACAATGCATACACCTACACCTAATATACATCATGACACATACATATATACCCAATGTAAAACACCACACAATACATGTACCTACACCTGGTGTACAACGCAACATAATACAGGTGCTACACAAATTACAACACAACGAATACACATGTCACCATACCACGACTACAAAATACCCATACGTAGCCCGCAACACATCATGTATGACGTGGACAAAATACCACATGAACACCAGTACCATGTGTACAACATGTACATAGTACAACTTGTAAACAACACCACTTGCACAATGTGTGCACAACATCACATGTACATGGAACCACCTACACAACCTATACATAGTGCCACTTGTACACTGCACCACTTGACAATGTGTACACAATACCACTTGTACACAACACCACATGCAAGACATGTACATGAAACCAGATGTACACAATGCCACATACATGACATGTACACAACACCAATTGAGAATAATAGTTCCCAACATATCCAAGGCTTCTGGCACCACAATTCTATTCACTTTACTTACTTGATTACATTTCTCATGAATCCTTTACCATCGTCCATATATCCCAATGGACCCAACCAACTCAATCGACTATCATATTCTTGAGTTTGACTGCCTGTTACTCATGCAATGAGCTTAACATAGGTCTTAATTTCCTATGGGGTTTCATCCAGCTCTTCCAGAACTCCCTCAAATACCTCCTTCCCAACAAATTCCAAAGCCCTCAAAACATAAAAGGCAAGACCAAGAAGTAAACAACAAAAAACCATCAAAACCAATAGCAATATGACATCACAAAAAAAGTGACAAGGCCTTGCACAAGACGCTATCAAAACCCATAAATCTAGCTCAAACAAATTAAAAAAGACAAAATGTGCAAGAATAACAATGGACACCATGACTCAATCCCCATGGCTTCCCAATACTTCAAAAGGAAAGCTCAGCCCAAGCCTTCTTCAATATTTCATGGTTGTCTCCTTGTCATGCAATTCCCTCCATCATCTCGCCATAAACTAATGACTGACAGTGTATAAACAAATTTAACAGTACACCAATTATCCTACCTTGTTGTGCAAGCACGTTGCCTTGCAACTGAATACATACACACCATCTCTCAAGGGACTCCAATTCCCTTTACATATCTAGTTATAACTAGACACAAGTTTTTATACATGTCAAATACATGTCTATGAATATATCACATACCCACATAATTTCAAGCAAGATTAAGGTTAAGAAGACTTCCTATATGAAAAGCACTCATTCGTTTAGAATTGTGGTATCTAAACATAACCAAAGTAATTATCACCCAATTCCTTTCTTTTACCTCTTACCTTGATACAATTGATTCTTACTACCTGCTATCACATCACCCAACTGTTAGTTATTTTAACACATCAACTATTATCTTGTCACACTAATACCAAGCATGTTGCCTTGTAACTTCTCACACATGTTGATCACATGTTCCAATGATCAAGACAACATACCCATTAATCTAAAATCAACCTTTACCAAAACTGACAACCATGTCATAATCAACTAACAGTCATTACCCATACTACTACAACTAACACCTACTTACACTTAACTACATATCATTTGTCTCAACACATATTATGTTAGCATGATCATCATAAAACAAGATCATTTCTTCATGAAATCTTATAAACACATACCCATATCATGCAATTAATCAGACATTGAAACAATAGATAGATGACATAATAAACATCAAAGACTCAAACACCAAATAGATGACATAATCAAACAGTCGAGCACCAAGTAAATGACATAAGAAAACTCCTACCTTAATGTATCTCAGGGGAGGATATCTTGTCTCCACAATCAATCCACATTAGCACAATATAACTTCATAAATTATCATCTCAAACATAAATAATGTCATGATATTTGTTGGACACCTAATCCTCTATGGGTTGGTGTGGAATGTTAACAACCACCAGAGTCTAAGAGACCACGTGGAATATCAATCCTAGGGTCACACAAATGTACTATAAACGTATATCATGTTAATAATAATGTATTCAATGTTTATCTTTCATATACGATGTTTACATTCTATGTGAGTTTAACATGGTATCAGAGCTAGATTGGTTCAAAATACATATGTTATTCTAAAATTGTTAGAATTGGTGTCAGTCCTTTCATTTATGACTATTTATTTGTCATATTCATGACCCTAAAGTGAGCAGGTCCCATTTTAACAATCCTTTTGCCATTGTAACTTTTGCAAATCTGGCAATACCTGCCTTGGTAAAACCATTTGCGCTATGACAAATTAAATTCTCTTGCTACATGTTACCTATCTGACTTGACCATTTTCCTCACATATTCCTCGGTCTTGGTTATTTCACTAGTAATGCTCCTTGCGCAACTGTCTCTCAATCAAGTCTTGCCATCCCTGTTAGTAAGGTCTGTGAGATTCATTGTGTTCGTTGATCCACACATCCATAATCCCCAGAATTTTGACGATGCTCTTTACGGATAGGGATTCATGTCATTCATCAAAGGTCTTCTAACCATGGATCGATTTGCTTAGCACCACCACGAAGCCCAAAAAATACCTTCCGGAGTTCGAATTGTGGAAGTGTTCGATATCCATAGGGGTAGATATTCTCCTACATGGAATTTGGAAGGAAAACAATGCAAAGACAATTGAGAACTTTTGTGCCTGTGGGACGGGGGCAAGGATCACCTCCTACATGTTGGGGCAGAGTCTTCCTTTTATCACCCTATTGATAGTTGTGTGAGATCACCCGATTCAATGCTCGTTAGCCTTTCTGAAAGCTCTGCGTTTGCATGCCTAAGAATGGTGGGGTGAGAGAGGCACCATAGTTTGCATGTCGTTGTGCATTGTTTCACACACTATATATGGAGGGCCTGGCCAGTTTTGAGATTATTGCATAGGGGAGGTGACAATCATCTACATTTTGTAGCTTCTTAAGCAAGAACTTCTAAAGTGGACCTACAAACAATGATTGAGGTAGTACTAGCTTGGTGTTGGCAATTGTTTATGCATCGAAACCTATCCTAAATCACTTCAAAACATAGTTGTTCAAAGCTTGAAGCTGTAGAAACCTACATCAATTTTGGAAGCCTTGAATGGTGCGCTAACACTGTTTCATTATGTTGTGAGTTGTTTTTTAATGGCAGTGTGTTGAATTGAAGACTACCTTAATACTAGTGGTGAATGGCCTGAATGACTTGCATATGCGTTGGTGAGTTTTTTAATGGTCGTATTGAAATCCATGGTGAATTGGTATATTTGCTGCATGATATTCTACATAAAATTCATTGAATTGAATTCGTATGTGTTGTTTATTTAACCGTGATATTTATCAATAGACCTCACAGTTCTACCATTCTCTGTGTGGTTTATAAACACATCTCTACTCACTTTGCTCTATCTATTTTAAGATCTGACCTTATCTCTATCCATTGGAGACAACTGGAAGTAGTCGGTTAAGTGAGATACCCCAGATAACAAGACCAAAGTATAGTGTTGTTGTAGAAACAACTTAACCTTAGGCAACTAAACTCAGATTCATAGTCCTTTGTTATATAATTTTTAGAATAATGTTGGTGGAATAGGCTTGTGACTTCAGGCTAATGGCTGTACACTATAAATTGTAGATAAGACTAGCCTAAATCCCAACAACCCACAAATAAGGCCTTGAAATCTGGAGCTGGGTATCTTAGTTTTCCCTTGAAATTCTAAAAAGATCAGGATTTGGGTAGAAAATATTTTGAATTGAGGTTGATTTAGACAATATTATGTTGAAAAACTCACAAGGTAAGGCCTATTGGACCTCCTTTTGAGTAACGAAAAGGCAATGCAAAAACTACTTTGCATGGTCCTCACAAACACAAAAATGAAAAGCAAAGGTTGAGGATCAAAGGAGAGGTGGTGGCCCATATTTATATATAGACTAGGGCCATATAAAACATCTACATGATTTAACTTGGTAACATGATTATACATTGACTTCTACTCAACATTTTTATATAGCAGAGATGCCACAAATTCTCAAAAGTTTATTGCCATTGTTTGTATAATACATAAGTTGGAATTTACCTTTTCCTCATTATGTTACCATTAGTTGAGATTTATTTATTGGAAAATGGATCAAATTACTAAAGTATTAGAGTTTTTGAAAACTCTAATACACTCCACTGATCATGACACAGTGAAAATTAACAAGAACACTCTCTGTGATATTAAAACATGTATGCAGAATACACAAGGGAAAATAGACTTTTTGGAGCTTGAATATCAGCTTCAGCGAGAAGAATTACAACAATGGAGTAATCATTCTCAACTTGTCTTTGTTCAAAACATTGAAATGAACTCCCACAAACATCAAGTCAATAATGTCACAGTTGATTCAGATCCACTGCCCAATGAAGAATCATAGTTACATGCAGATGCAAAAATTGAGCCTACACTTCCCAAGTCGGTCATCAGATGTTGGGAAGAGCTCAATTTCCATAATAAGCATAGAACATGTCTTGGATATGATAAGGATGGTTACTTTCAAATTCCAGATTATTAAAAGCCCATCTAGTTTTAGAGTGTTGGATTTATTCATCACAGTTCACCTTCAACTGTTTCAGATTTTGGTCCTCTTCCACGGCAGCCACAATAGATTAGTAAATGCCAACATTGTGACCAAGTTGGCCATATGAAATATCATTGTTTTGATTTTCATCCGTGCAAGAATTGTGGTCATCGTACTCATTCTTCAAAGAGATACTTCAAAACCAAACCTCCTATTAGAGCAAAGACTCATCTTGGATGGATCACTTCTTGGCAATGGGATTCAACAACCAAGTAGATGTTTCGCTCATACAATACGATTTTCTCTCGAACATTGAAAAGTCTTACAATTGAAATCTCTTCATCTTCTCACCTTGTATTTGACAGGGGAGGAAGTGATGGTCATCTACAAGCTTCAAAGACACATCAAGTGAGCTTGAGCCAAAACCTGTCGTACCAGATTCATAGTTGTAGCTAGAGACAAAGATTCCCCTGAGCATGCCTTCAATTGATGATTAGCCTTAAACCATCTAGGTGGGGTTGAGACATCTCTTTAAATAATTGGGGACATTTCCTCTAGTAGAATACTTCAGCTTCTTACCGGTTTTGGAAGAGTTCCAGGAACTGCATTAAGCATTCCAAAGTTGGTGGTCATCCTTAAACCATCATAGGTTGAGACCTCCCTTTTCAGGTTGAGGTTTTTCCTTTTTATGTGGGGTGAGACCTCCCTTTCAGGTTGAAGGTTTACCTCTTCAAATCATTAGGAACACTTCCTCTAGCATAAGACTTCACCTTCTTGCTAGCTTTGGAAGAGTTCTAGGAATTGCACTAAGCATTCAAGTGTTGGTGGTCATCCTTAAACCACCCCCTTTATACCAAAATTTTAGAGAGCACATTCAACCTAGTGTTGCCATGCATTTTTGCACATTTTGTATTACAACTCTCTTCTTGGACTCATACATATCCCTTTGGATTAAGTCAGGGAATATTGGACACCTAATCCTCTATGGGTTGGTGTGGAATGTGAACAGCCACCGGAGTCCAAGAGACCACTTGGAATATGATTCCAAGGGTCACACAAACATACTATAAATGTATATCATGTCAATAATAATGTACTCAATGTTTATCTTTCATATATGTTGTTTATATTCAATGTGATTTTAACAATAACTAGCTAACATGTTCACATCATAACCTCATAAACACTTTTCATTCATGCATAACAATCACATATGTAGAGTTAGTCTAGATGATTAGAAAACCACATCACAAATATATCGGCCCATACTTGAATATCGTAACCATAACCATATGCATAGGACAATCTAGGTAACACAATACATATAACATCAAGATCTTAAATGAAATAACCTTAATAATAAATTTAACTAACATATAACAACAAAAATTTGACATATAGAATACACATCAACAAGATATAACAAAATCATCAAGTTAAATATCATAAACAACAACAAGTTACTACCATGCATGACTATACAACACATGTACATATGATCAAATTGATTAACTGACATCTATCATGTATGTAACCATAATAACAATAGAATGAAAATCATATAAGTAACCTTAATTCTTATAACAACCATTAACCAAATACCTGCTTGTCAAACATACAAACCTTGTGATGATCTACTCTTACCTCGAAGTCTAGTGTCGCAACTTTACTTTTATTATCCGCATGTTTTGCTCTTTCTTAGCCAACACAGTATGATCATAACATACCAAGAGCATCATTATGAACAAAGTACATACAATGACTTGGCAATTCATATTTGACTTCATATACATGCATAACTATAACCATGACAATGCATGCATAATAACATATAGACACCGACCAAATGCATATACAACTGACATGCACTCATGACAACCGCATTCCAAAAATGACACTATCAACTTCCACATGGAAATTCCATTGTATCAATGAACACAAGCATACATACATAACAAGCACATATACACCTACAAGCATGCATGACAAACACATTTCAGCCATCCAGTGCAAGTGTTGAGCCATGCTCTAATACCACTTTGTCACACCCTCCTCCCACATTTATGCAAAATAATTGGTCCACTAGGGTAAACATGTGATGAAGAGTTACTATGATATGATTCAACCTCCTATATCACCTTAAGGAAGTGGAATCGAGACAAGAAAACCTTACCAACCTTCCTCGGGAGCTACAAGACCGATAGGAGCTAAACTGCCCCTCCAAGTGCCCAAGCTCTCTGTCAAATTGACTTTTCACTTAAAAAACCCTAGTCTCTCCCATGACATGGGGATGCATGTGATCAGGGCCCTCCAAACAATCCCACAATGCCTACAAAGGAGAGGCTGCAGTCTTTTTCAGCTAGTGTTGTGCCAGAGACTTCGATATTTAAGCTACTTTTTCAGGGCTACTCTCCATTCCACTGCCCGGAACTTGATGAGACTCTCCAAGTCAATAAATGACACCAACAAAAATCCTCTAACAAAAAACTTGATCAAGGACTTGACTTAATCAAGCTTAACCATGACAAACATTTCATCAAACATGTCACAAATATGCAATCTATAGGTCATAAAAACATATCTGAGCATAGGGGTCTCATACTTACCTGAGGATCGCTAAGAAGCATTGATGCCTTATCACATTAGCTTCATTATCATCTATTAGGTCATATATTCATTTTTCATTTTTTTATCAACCAAAACATGATGAGAGCTAGGCATCATAACTATCATAAAACATGCTCATAACCAACATATAACCAACAAAAATAAAAAGGATACAAAAACCATAAATACCATATATGAATCAATACACTTACACATGAAATATCAAGGAGAAGGAACTCTTATTAATGAATGCATAAGCTAACGAAGTTTGAGACTTCCACATACCACCTGACCATAGATTGGCTGAACCAAAATCTTTCTTTCAACTAATCTCCCCTGTGCCATATTCCAAGCATGAATGTGGGACTCATAACCAAAACTCAACTAGGGCTTCCCGAGGCTACACCAACTCATCCTTATCAATAGAACCAGGGCCGCAATCCTCTCTAGATCACTAGGCCTAAAACAAGTATGGATGCCACCGGTCTTTCTCCACTTACACCATGAGGAATCTTCATGTCTCCTAGTCTCTAGGCTTTACCACAATCCACAATCCAATTTAGGAATCACTAGGCCATAATTGAGACACCACCCTCTAGGATTTACTGTATATCCCGCCATTCACTAGAAAGGATTCCTAGGCCTGATTAAGGGAATCCACCTCTAGGATTTATCGTATATCCTGCTATTCATTGGTTGAGGATTCCTAGGCCCACTGAGGCACACAATACCTACATTTGCTATAACCCATAGCCCAATTTAGGGTTAAAAGGTGTTGGCTTATAGAGGCTTGACCCAGGTTCAGAAGATTTATTAGCCAAACAAATCCCACACTACCGGCCCTTTCAGCAATAGCCCATGGAGCACAGCCTAAAGTCTCACCTGAGGTAGCAGGAGAGGGTGCTAGAACTAGGTTTCCACACCCTTGGGATGTCTAGATGTAGTGTGGAATGGTCGCAAACTAATCTATGGCTCATGCCCCTCCACACGGTATTGGGCCTTTGCATAGATCCACACCGATCTGCTCTCATTATTATGAGTTTATTATAGTTCAGATCTGCTTCTTAAGGTCATTAAGCAAACATTTAATAGAAATAACCAGTGTGTGCAATCATATATAAGAATATATTCCAAATAGAAACATATAGATCATAAGAGATGCATAAACCAAAATGTAGCCAAATCCACAATAGTTTAGAATTAACTTATCTTTACTATCATCTTTGCTTCATTACAATCCCCTTCTTACCCTGCGCACTCAGCTGCAAGGGTTTGTGCACACAACTGCAGACTCTACTAGGCCTTTGTGCACACAGATGCAAAACCTCTATCTATCTACCAACACCCTTGACTCAGACTTACAGACGTAGACAAAATTTCATAAACCCATAACATTAAGATCAAAAACTAAAAACTTCCTTCTACCCTTAGAGCCTTGCTCTATTTATACATTCCCATGGTCCGTGAACCATGGGTAGGCTGACTCACTATCTATTTTCTTACATTATTTTTGGGCAGACAACCCTTTGACTTGACTCATTATAATTCGTGCTTTGTGCACTTCGTGGTGCCTTTACCATCCTATTACCCAAAATTGTGGGCTTTGAGACGCAACACCATTACGCGGGAGATCCGCTACCCAACAGGCCCCCAACACAATCATCGTGAGTCATCCCGAGTCACTCGGTTGGTGTAACAATCTTCACGTGAAGGTCCGCCAACAACTTCTATGCTTCGTTTATGCTCGCAAAAAATTCTTCTGCCATCTGCTGTACCTATTGTACGTCAGCCACTGATGCATCCTTCTTAGTTTCAGGTGCTTGTCTGGGTTCATGTATTGCCTACATGTGTGCTAACTTTCCCTCAATGGTGGTGGAGACCGTGAATGCCTCATCAAGCCAAGGTTGGATGCATGCTTTAAGCACTGCTTCCTTCTCCCAAGCATTGTCAACTTGTGCCTTGAGAACGTGGGCTTCCCTCATTTTGGCCAATCACTGTGTGATGGCAACCATTTACACAGTCCCTCAGAATTTTTCATAAGCCTGTTGTAACTCGCACTTCTGTCTCTACCTGTTGTAGCGTTGGGTCTTCCTGAAGGGATGTGAGTGTAAGGAGGGACTGATCCAACAATCCCGAGTAATCTTGGACAACGTGCCTTATCACTTCCAATCTTGCTTGAATTTCGTTGCAACATTGATCTCGAACTTCTGGGGGTGTAAGTGGCTGCGCCTTCATCCTTAGTTCTACAATTTGTAAGTTTAATTCCCACTAAAATTTCACGACCTCATCTTGGGCAATACGGAATCTAGCATTTGTGTGATGAATTTTGTCAGCTAGTGGAAGTTTCGCTGGCATAGCCAACTTTGGTACCTTGCTATAGACTGTTGCCATGACCTACTCCAATTCTTTGTTATATGCAACCAAATCATTGTGTTGTAGATTGACCTGCTCCAGATTTTTCCTGTGCTCTATTAATATCTGGAGGGTGTGGTTGTCCCTAGCACAGAGCTCAGCGGTTACCCCATCCTGTAGCTGGTATAGGGTTTCCATAGGAAGGGTAGCCAAATTTATCCCCCAAGCCCTCATGTCGCTCTCAGCCTCTTGTACGACAGTGCCCGCTGGTAATACTAAAGTGCACATAGTGGAAGTGCACCCGATCAACTTCACTGCGATTATACCTTCTGCGAGGGATGGAATCATCCCTCCGGGTGGTCACACCTGTAATACTTGCAATTGTTCCCTAAGCTCCCCCAACACAGTTGACTACTCTGTCATCAACTTCTGAAAAGCACCTTGAGTGACACCACGCGTCGGTTCACTGCTGTCCAGAAAGTCTTTCTCCAAGCTCTTTGTTATCTTGGTCTTTTTGCGTGTATATGGTGGTTCCTGGGTGTGTAGCCTCTTGATTTGGGTTGATTTTGCAGTGCCTTCCTGTGTTTCTACTTCCCCTTGTATGTCCTACTCTATGGACATTTCCTGCTCATTCCTGATTTCTTCAACGATTTCCTCGGTCTTCTCCTACGGTGAAGCTACTTTATGGTCCTGGCACACTTTTTCTGCCATCCTGGTGATTTGCAGCTTGAGTTCTTTCTTTCACTACTGCGCTGCCATCTTTTCCAATTCGGCCACTTTCGGGGCAAGCCACTCTGGGGCCCATGCTACCATTACCTCAAAAATTGCATCATTTGTTGCAATGAACGGAAGCTTTTCCCATGTTTGATTTAGATCCTTCCACGCTCAGATATATAGATTATGTATGTCTGCTTTGAACTTAGTCGTGCTTTGCAAACAGTTGTATATTATTGGGGATAACTGTAGTCTACGAGCAATCCATGTCTAAATACTCACCTCCATGAAGATCCAAAACTCCTTGATCTAACAAATCCTCGTGGTATCTTTCATTGCCTAGAGAAAGTTATATCGCACAACTTTAGGGAGGTTATTCTCAATGTTGGGAAATTGGCTGCCCTTTGGCAGCTCTCTTGTCACTAGTAGGATTGTTCAGAGAAGCCATGCGTAATGGAAAGACTTACCTTGTTCTTGCGCTTCCCGACAATTCGTAAAAAATTCATTACAGAGGAACTACGCCCCATTGAACTAAACCCCTTTTGCACATTGCTCGTCGAGCGTAATGACAGAGGTTGGTACCTCATCTGGATGACATTTCCTCATGAGTTTACTAGATAATAACTGGGTGGCAATGTGCACTCCTTGGTCTTTGATGCTTGCTATTACATACCTGCGCTTCCGCTTTTCTAGCTTATATTTAGCCTTCATTACTTCTATGAGTCCCGCATCGCTACTCATTCTGCTATGTCTGCTAGGTCATTCCCGTTAGTAGGCAGATGGGTAATTCGGTGTACTAAATCAGTGGCGATGGGAATCAGTTCCTCCAGCCAAAGATACCTGTCATGTACCAGACATAGTAACTGTCGGATAACAAAAATGGTGATGGCCGCATAGTGGTAATGGGGTATCCACCTTAGATTGAGTAGTCCTGCCTCTTCCAGACCCTGTAAACTCTTCAGCTGCAGTAATTTCTCCTTAGCCAATTGGGGGAACTTCTCACCGTCTGCCAGATCCCAATCTTCAAACTTGATACTCGGTATTTGGCCCAGTGGCAAACCATCAAATCTTATTTCATATAAAAGAAGCGGAGTCTGGAGTGTACTCTTCATGGCCTCTAGATCCTTAGGTACCTTAGTCGTCCCATTCCATGGAGAGATATATGGTGGTAGTGAAGGTATCTAGAAAGCATCCTCCTCCTCCATACCCTGTGCTTCAATCTAAGTGATAAGGGCTTACAAATCTTCCTCGTCCTCCTCTATTTCAGTGGTGATTGCTTTGTCCTTTGTGACCACTAATAATTTACTGAATCTCGGTGATACCCAGACTAGCCCCATAGTTTGCTTGTCTTTCTAGGGTTGCGGTGTGCGTGGGGACGGAACTTCAGGGGCAGTGGATGCTTCTTTCGGCTCCTCCTGGGTTGGAGATAGTTCTTCCACAAACCGTGCTTGTGTTCTAGCCATGGTACTCATGGGAGGCCTACCAGCAGGATGTCCGTTGTTTTGTATTGGTTCAAATCTCAAATATCCCAGTGTTGTCCAAGGGCTTTTAGATGAACTTGTAAATTTGAATGGAACCCTTCCCTCCTTTTTCAACTCATTAATATCTTCTTAGCAGTAGATCCTTTTGTATCGAGCTCGAGACTCCTATCTTAATCGCCCACTGCTCACTCCTCTCTGTCGTAACTCGAACATCTTGTCATGAATATTGACGACGACGGACATCTCCCAACCTTTCCATGCAGCAACGTAGCCATTTTGGTGCGACCGCAATCTTGCTGACTGACTAGCCTTGCACGGGACCCTCTTTCCGTGTAGGCCTCCTACAGAATTGTTTATAGTCCCGCACCTCCTTTCAACTGCTTGGGGCACTGAGATTGTGATTTCCATAGCTAGTTAGGTAGTTACACCCCAGGTGCGAGATTTCATCTTCCCTGCTAGCCTAGGCTGCGGGCACCTTTCGAGTGCCATCATATCCATTATTCCATTAGGCACTGTTGTATATGGTACACTTCTCCACTAGTGCAGTCGCACCCATGATAGCAGGGTCGCAGCTCGTTCTAGTACCATGTTAGACCCGGCTAGGCCTGGTTCCCTTATTTGCAGATTCGTGTTGCCTGCTTGTGCGACATCAATTTTTATTTTGCTGATATCTTCATCCAACATCGCACTTTTCCTCCTCAATCGCGCCCGTTCTTCCTAGATTTCGCAAAGCCTGCTACTGCCACACCAAATGGCTTCCTACAAACGCCAAATTCCCTCACCTAGGACTTCGCGTGTATATTGAACTGTGGATTCTAAGTCTAGGGATTTTCTTCCAAAATGCATCGCTGTGGTGAATTCCAATTTTTGGTTCTTAGTTGGCTAGGCATGCACACCGCAAAAACTTGCATCCTTCACCGCTGACGGATGCTTCCCCCGCTTTGTCCTTCCACTCATACATGCGCCTGCCTTCTACATCTGCGTCACTTTCTCCTAGTCTACTGGCGTGTCCTCCATCCTTGTACATGTTGTTTCACACAGCGTCCCCCTTTGCGCACCTGCTGCTTTTGTTCTAGAATTGCCTTTTCGTAGCAGTCTACCAGTTCCTCCATGTTTGTTGCACCCTCATCTGTTGGCAACTCCCTTGCTTCTATCGTTACGCAGTGTAGTGATCTAACCATCATATTACAATTTAGCATTGTGACCTCATGTAATCTTTTCTGCCATCGCTCAATCTCTTCATTTGAGTCTGACTTGCAGGAACTGTTATGTTCCCATGAGATTCTCTTGTCTACTATGGGATTCACCTGATCTTAGTCTTGTGTTATTATCTGGTAGATGCAATCCAATTCATCGTCACTATCCTCTTCGCGCATAGGTTTATTGTAATGCACCCCCTCTGCTGGGTCCAGCGGAATCACTATGTGGAGAGACTTTTTCTCAAATATCATTTTCCTTCTTTTGAGGTTGATGACTCGATTCATATCTGTGGCCCAATCTATCCCTAAAAATGTAGGATACAGATTAATGTCATCCACAATTTCTATTACCTCAAAATCTAATTGTGTGCTCGCACCTTTGATGTCTACTATAACTCCTTGCAATCTCCCCATGGGAAAAATATTTTGTTGGTTGGCCATTTGCAATTGAATAGGATACCATTGTAGTGCGGGCCTGCCCATGCATTCCCAAGTCTATTTAGGTGGCACATTCGCATCTGAGCCTAAGTCTAGAATGACTTGGTCCATCTCATAGCCACCAATCTATGTAGTTAACCACATTTCTTGCCTGGTGCACAGAGGATGTTTTCCTAGTTTTCGAACCATGCGCGGTTCACCTGACCTTGCACCTAGTTATCAACTCTTGCAATCCCTTAACTACCTTATTGTCTCGTAGTAGCTTCATGCATGTCTCTAAAAAGGTAGTTGGCATATAAGGATCCATTTCTGGTTTAGTTTGATCCTTTCTACTTGAAGTAGAGGCCTTTGCGAAGCTCTTCTTAGCTTCCATAAATGTCTCCTTCGCCCATCCCAAATCAAACTCAGGTTTCTTTATAGGGGCCTTGCCAACCCAAGTATCTTCCTTCGGTTGTTTCCCCCTATCTTCTCTCGTAGTCACACGCTTCTGAGCACCATGTTCACGTTAGGGTCCTCTTCGCTTGGTTTGAACTTCATCATTTTGATGTTTTGTGTGGGAGTGGACTGAAGCACCCCTTTTTCACGCATCTATGCAATTAGTGTGGGACAATCTACTGCTTCATGATCAAACTAGTAAAAGTACGAGAAATATGCTCTTGTTGGGTTCGTGCAGTGACGTGCGTAGTCCCTAGGCCCCCACAATTGTAGCAGACTAACTGTTCGCGCCCTCGTCCGCATCTGTGGATTCCACCACACGCTATTGCTGCAGCTCAATCCTGACCTCACGCCTCAATCTACACCATGTATGTAGGCATCCGATCCATCAACAACTCATAACTTCGACAATTTCGTTCATCATGGCCCAACGATCTACAAAAATTGTAAAATAGTTGTTGGGGGGGTTGAATAAATTTTTGTAACAGATGACAGTTGTCTGTTGTGTGCTTTCCTCTGACCTAACAGATCATGCACTAGAGCGTGGGCACCACACTTAGCCCCACCTGTGCCTCTGGTCGTAATGGCATTGGTCCTCCCCTGCCACATAGTTCGTGAATATCGGGAAATTATCCTTATCGTGGCCCTGGCCTTTACATTTTATGCACCAAACCTCTTTGCGTGCCTCTGATCAAGTCACCTTATCTTGTTTCAAACTTTGCATTTCCAAGCATACGTTTTGTAGTTTCCTGTGGATTTGATGAAATCCCAACCCAGGATCCTATATTGGGGTCTCATGCAGCCTCATCGCTATTTCTAATGCTTCAGCCCAGGTCGAGATTATTTGCTGTGATAGTGCCATCCTTAGATGTAGTGTCAAAGACACCACAAACCACACGCGGTGTTGCACATCTATTAACGTCATGTTGGCCTCTCAGATTGTACCCTTCACCCTCTGATACAAGTCCCAATGGGCTTCACCGAGTAGCATCATAATCTCCTTAAACCTGATAATCGATTGTGTCTCTGATTTCGGTCAGCTAAATTCTTTGTTCAATGCATCCTAGATCTCTACTACACTGGCATTTGGATGATCTCTAGAATGCTTTATGTACCACATCAACACGCTATCCCGTAGTGCACTCACCAAAGTAGCCTTTTTGATGTTATCATCTATAAAGCCTTGGGCTTCCCATACTTCCTTTACCACAAACCAAAATTGATATGGTTCCTCATTTCCTACGCCTTTAAATGTTGGAAACTTGATTACACTTGCTATTCTAACCCTTGGAGGTAGCGGTGGAGGGGTAGGTGAAGATGGGGTTGATATTGGTGAGGAGAGTGATGGCATGGATGGGGGTGGTAAGAGTGTAATTTGCTACTTGATCAATAGGACTATGCTTCTCGAAGAGAACCCAACGAATTCCTCTTCACTTTCTTGCATCAATGAGATCGGGGGACTGTTCTCCAACCCTTTGGTCCCTCGGTAGCCTCTTTTGCTCCGCGTTACCCCAGACATCAAGGGATGCGCATAATCCATTTTTCACATAACAACATTTTAATCCAAGTATTCAACGATTTTATGTACTTACCTCGTGGTCCTTGGAGAAAGTGTCTTTTTGCTTCGCTATAACTGATAGTTGTGTCTATCGCAAACTCAGTGATAAACCCTCCTATTATCTGATCCAACCAGTGATCTTCTGCACATGCGATTTTATTTTCAAACACTTCTAGCCTGTGCACCAACTCTGGAGTCCACACAATGGGCTGATCCAGTTTGCACCTTCCCTGAATATCAGCTAGCCTTGCGATCCACTCATACAACTCTAACAAGAAGGTCACGATGAAGATCTCGTGGATCTCTGTATATATGTAGCAATCTAGCCACCTCTCTTCATATATTCACAAGTTTTGGTTTTCCTGTACCACGAACTTATGCAGTTTTTGATCCAAGCAATCTTCAATCTCTTTCTTCATAGGGTTCTAGTGTTTCAACATCAGACATCCCTTAGGCAGCTCCTAGTCTCGGCAACGGAACCATTTCTTGGCTTATAAGGGTCTGACCCAAGTTCAGAAGAGTTATTAGCCAAACAAATCTCATGCTACCGGCCCTCTCAGCAACAGCCCGTAGAGTGCGGACTAAATTCTCACTCGATGTAGCAGGGGAGGATGTTGGAACCAGGTTTCCACACCCTTAGGATGTCTAGATGTAGTCTGGAAGGGTCGCGAACTGATATGCACCTCGCGCCCCTTTGCACGGCTATTAGGCCTTAGCATAGATCCGCACCGATGTGCTTTCATTATTATGAGTTTATTATAGTTTAGATATGCTTCTTAAGGTCTTTAAGGAAACATTTAACATAAATAACCAGTGCGCACAATCATATATAAGCACATATTCCAAACAGAAACATATAGATCATAATAGATGCATAAACCAAAATGTAGCCATATCTGCAATATTTTAGAATCAACTTATCTTTATTATCATCTTTGCTTAATTACAATCCCCTTATTACCCTGCGTACTTAGCTACAGGGGTCTGAGCACACAGCTACGGACTCTACCAAGCCTCTGCACACACAGTTGCAGAGCCTCTATCTATCTATCAACACTCTTGACTCTGACTTACAGACGCAGAGAAAATTTCATAAACCCATAAAATTAATATCAAAAACTAAAAACTTCCTTCTACCCTTAGAGCCTTGCTCTATTTATACATTCCCATGGTCCGCAGACCATGGGCAAGCTGACTCACTATGTATTTTCTTACATTATTTTCAGGCAGACAAACCTTTGACTTGACTCATTACAATTCGCTCTCGGTGCACTTCGCGATGCCTTTAACATCCTATTACCCGAAATTGTGGGCTTTGAGCCCTAACATTGTTACGCGGGGGATTTGCTAACCAACAAAATGACATTCATTTTACCACAATCCATAATTTGGTTCAGGGATCACTAGGGCATGTGTTCTTTCATTCAAAGATCCACCTCTGTCAACTTTGAATCCATCTGACAATCCAACTAAACCAAAAAATGAGAACCCCGTCATACCATGGCTATCCAAAAATGGAAAGGGAAGTATGAAGAATACTGCCACACCTAGAAAAACCCATGCCCATGATAGCAAGAGTACCAAGAAAAAACATGCATAACCATGCATGCTAAATCTAACAAGGAAATCACACATGAAAATTTATACCTGCAAGTAAACCTCTTGTAGCTTCTTGATCCTACTTTGTCTTTCTTGATATTTTTCTTCATCTTTGCCTTCTTTTCCTCTCTTGATCCAATGTTGAAGCTCAAAGAAAAATCTAAGTGTACAAGAGTGTGTGAGAGAGAATAGAGAGAGAAATCCAAAACTAAACTGACAAAAAGGTTGAGCAAAAGCTTTCCAACTGATCCTCAGAAGATTTTTTATTAATGAGGCCTCTATTTTCTTCAGTTTCCATTATTTTCCTTCATTTTCCTCCTCACATGCAACTTGTGACCTTTCACCTTCCCTTTATCCCAATTTCCATTATTTTCATAAACAAAATGCCAAAAATTCCTCTTTTCCTTTCCAAATTCCTTTGCCAACTTCCTTCAGCCATAATAATCGAAATAAACACCCACTAGGATGTTTTTCCCACCATTCAAGTTGGAATACATTTCCCGTGACCTTCACATTATATTTTTTTTAAACCTATTTTTAACAAAGGCTATTACAATCTTGTACATCTTACTAAGTATGAGCTGGATAAAGGAATTTATGTGGAAGACCACATTAATAATTTCTATCTGGAACTAAGGATCATGAATGTGTAGCATGCAGATATTGTGTGCAAATTGTTTCCATACACATTTGAGAATAAGATTTTTGAATTGTACCATACACTTCATATAGCGTTTATTCAACATGGGATGAGTTCAGGAAATCCTTCATAGAAAAGTTTGCTAAAGAGAAGACCCCTGCAATGATACTTAAGGAGATAAGCTCATTGAATATGTGGAAGAGAGAAAAGGTTAAATATTTCAATCAAATTTTCATGATTATTCTAAACAATCTTTTGAATGATGTGTGTAATATCCCCTGGTTGATTTCCTATGTAAAGAAAGAAAAATAATAACCAAGGTCACATAACACATATTCCACATTGAATTTTTGGAAGAACATAGTGATTAATAGATGGCTAAGGAATTGGAAAAGGCATTGGTAAAGGAAAAGAGGCATTAATTGACATTTTATTGATGAAAATAATGGAAAATAAGAGAAAAGTGTTGGTTGTATGTTACATTATTTTCACGACTACCCCATGTGCAGGGGTGTCAAAGGGGGCCCAATAGTGCCCACTGTATGTTGCGTCAGGCACAGTAGGGGGATGGTAACCCCCCTACACGAGGTCTAAGGCAACGCCCAAGGAATCTTTTTTTTGAACTCTATATTAGATGGGTGGACCTACCTATGGGTTTGTGCATGGATTTTGCACATGCTTTTGGGCATGATGGTTTTCTATCCATGGTATTTTGTAGATTCAATCAATGGAGCTACATTTATGTTCTAATTTAGGGTTAATGCATTGGGGTTTATGGATGTTTCGACATGTATATATATGTATTGTAATATTGAAAGGAATTAAGAATCAATCTAATAGTCTCGGTTTTGGGATCTAGGGGAAAATCTCTATGTATATCTGTTTTATGTTTTATTCTCTCGCCATTATTTATTTCTTGGCTTTTGGCATTCGTATGTAGCTAATTTATGTATGGGGTTAAAACCTACATTTGGTATTAGAGTTGTCTCGGCTTCAAGGGGATGCCTTTGTTGCTGAGGTGTTTTTCTTGGGCCTATGGTAGACCTTGTTCAATGGGAGATCTATGAGATCAATTCTTGTCATGAAATAAGATGGAGAGCAGTGGAAAGATAGAGACTAGGAAATTTAATGGTCAGAGTTTTAAGTTGTGGAAACTAAAGATGGAGGACCTTCTCATGGATAAATATCAGTGGATCACAATAGATCTGGGTACTAGACCAATGACAATATTCGCTGAAGACTAGGTGAAGTTGGATTAGAAGCCAAAGAGCATAACACGATTGTGTGTCTCAGATTCAGTATTCCTAAATGTAACAAGGGAAGCTTCAGTGAAGGCTGTGTGGGACAAGTTAGGGACTTCGTACCAATCTAAGGCTCTGGTGAATAAACTCTTCCTACTTAAAAAGTTGTATAACCTAAGGATGAAAGATGGAGACTTGGTGATAGAGAATCTGAACGCTTTTAATATTGTGGTAAGCCAGCTATTATCTGTTGATATTAAAATTTCTTTGTTGTGTTCTCCACTAGATTCATGGGATAGTCTGGTTGTTGCAATAAGTAGAAATGAAACTATCTTACATTTTGATGAAATATTCTCATTCTTGTTTGTAGAGGAGATGAGACGAAAAAATATGGAGGGTCATAATGGTGATGCCTTGTCTATACGAGGATGATCCCATAACAAAACAAAAATAATTCCTCGAGTGGGAGATCTAAATTTAGAGGGAGATATAAATCTCCAGGAAAACCTGTAAAGTTGTGCTAGAAATGTAGAAAGGAAGGGCACTTCAAAAGCGATTATAAATATAAAGCTCCCGGAAAGAAAAGGGATATGCTACTCATTTTGCAGAGGAAAAAATCACCTCAGATGAAGGTGGCGATGTGTACTTGGCTTCTTCTTCAAGTACACATGTATATCATGAGGAATGGTTTATTGACTCGGGTTCATCCTTTCACTTCACTCCCCATAGGGAGTGGTTCTGCGAGTGTGAGAAATATGATGGAGATGATGTCTTCTTAGTGGATGACAAGAAGGTTAGAATAGCCAGTCACAAAAAATTCAAGTTGAAGTTGCAAGGCAGAAGGATTAAAACACTTCTAAGTGTTCTCTATATTCCTGCATTGGCCAAAAATCTTATTTATGTAAGCAAGTTGGATGATGAAGGTGTAAAAACAGTGTTCGAGAAAGATACTTGTGTAAAAAGGTTGTGTACATCCGAGATGTGGTGTTTAGAGAGGTGAAATATGTTATTAAACATGAATTCCTAGCAAAGGAACCTCAGAAGATAGAGTTTGAGCTAAAGGAGGAAGAATCAAACTCTACAACAGAAGAGGAATCAGAATATGATGAACCACAAACTTTAGCTGTAAGAAGATTAGTTCAAGAAAGAAGGAAGCCATAGAGGTATACTCCATCTACTTTCTATTCAAATTCTGCTTTATCTATTACTCATGATGATGCAGAAATTGTCAGGGAGGCAGTAGATTCAGAGGATGGAACACTCTGGAAAGAGGCCATGGTTGACGAAATGACATCTTTACACAAAAATGAGGCTTGGGATTTGGTGGAGTTGTTGGCTAGAAGGAAACCCACTGAAAGAAAATGGGTGTTTAAGAAGAAGATGAATGTATAAGGCAAGGTGGAGAAATACAAAGCTATGTTGGTAGCAAAAGATTATTCCTAGGTGTTGGGAATTGATTTTGGTGATATTTTTTCTCCTGTTTACAAGGTAGCTTCTATTCGATTACTTTTATCTGTTGTTCCTACTTTTTATTTTGAGGTAGAATAGATGAATGTGAAGACAACATTTCTTCACAGGGATTTGGAAGAAGATATTTGCATGAAACAACCTAAAGGATTTGTGGCAAATGATAATAATTAACCAATATGAAAGTTAAAAATGTCTTTGTATGGGTTAAAACTATCACCAAGGATGTGGTATCATAAATTTAATACATCTATATGGAGACATGGCTTCACGAGAAGAAAATCAGATCACTATGTGTATTTTAAATCAATTAGTGATCGTGGTATTTATCTAGTCTTGTATGTCAATGATATGTTGCTGGTTGGAAATGACAAAGAAATTATCAAAGATTTGAAGGCTGAATTGTCCTCCAAATTTTTCATGAAATATCTTGGTGCTGTGATCTATATTTGGGGCATGGAGATTAGATGAGATCGGGAAAAGAGAAGGATTTGGTTAAACGAGAGGAGGTATGTCAAGACAATATTGCAGAGGTTTAATATCGAGGATAGTAAACTGGTGAAGGTTCCTATTCCTGTAGGTGTAAAGTTATCAGCTGAACAGTGTCCCAAGGCACAATAAGAGGAAGAGGACATGTCCTGTGGTCCATATGCAAGTGTTCAGTAGCCTGATGTATCGAATGGTCTACACTAGACTAGAAATTTCACATGTAGTGGGAGTATTGAGAAGGTTTATATCAAAACCAGGGAAGGAGCATTAGACAGTAGTGAAGTATGTTTTCAAATATTTCTCTGGCACTAGTGATTATGGTTTTTTCTACCAAGGAAGACCAAGATTGAATAGAGTTTTGGACATTTGTGGCTTTGTTGATGCATATTGGGTTGGAGATTTGGATCAGAGAAGATCTACAAGTGGGTATGTGTTTAACCTGTTTGGAGGTGTTGTAAGTTGGATGAGTAAGAGACAGTCTGTAATGGCCCTTTCAACTACAGAGGCAGAATACATGGAAGCCACTCATGCAAGCAAGTAATTAGTTTGGCTATAGAGATTGTGTTCAAGTATGGGGTTAGTATAGTGAACTATACAGATAGACTATGACAGCCAAAGTGAAATTTTCTTGGCAAAGAACTCTCCTTATCATGCAAAGATAAAGCACGTTGATGTTCACTATCATTTTTTGAGGGATATGGTTGAGGATAAAAAGGTATTGCTGGTAAAGGTGGACACTTTGAAGAATACTACAGATCCATTGACAAATTCAGTGGGTAGTGAGAAGTTCTCTTGGTGTAGAGAAACCATGGGAGTTGTAGAGCTAGACCAATGACTAAGTTCTCTTGTGCCCCCCTGTGGAAAGAAGACAACAAGTGGTAGAATGTTGGGTCTATGTTATATTCTTTCTATGACTACCCCCTATGTGGGGGGGCAGTAGCCCCCCCCATACATTATGATAGGCGCAGCAGGGGGGGCGGCTGCTCCCCTATCAGGAGATAAGTATGGGGGGTAGCTGCCCTACACGGGGTCTAGGGAAGCAACCTGGGAAATTGTATATTAGGTGGCTGGACTTACCTATGGTTTTGTGCATGGATTTCTCTCATGCTTTTGGGCATGATGATTTTCCATCCATGGTATTTTGTAGATCCGGTTAAGGGAACTACAACTATGTTCTAATCTAGGCTTAATGGATTGGGATTTATGGATGCTTCAGAATATATATATATATACTATATATATATATATATTTATATATATTATTATATATATATTATTATATATATATATATTTATATATATATATATTATATATTGATTGTAACATTGAAAGGAATATAATGAAAAATCAATCTCGTAGTGTTGGTTTTGGGATCTAGGGGAAAATCTTTGTGTATATTTGTTCTATGTTTTATGCTTTTGACATTATTTATTTTCTTTTTTTTAGAATTCATATGCAGGTAATTTTTGTACAGGGTTAAAACCTATAAAAAGGAAGGTGGAAAGTCACAAAATTGCATGTGAGGAAAATTAAAGGAAAATAGAGTTTTGAAAATAGAGCCTTAATGATAAAAAAAGCTTTTTCACAACTTTGTTTAGTTCAATTTTGGATCTCCCTCTCTATTCTCTCATTCTCTCATACTCTTGCAAACTTATCATTTTCTTGGAGGACTTTAGCATACAATGGATTCGGAGAAAGAAATCAAAGGAAGTAGGAAAGCGCACAAGGACATTAGGATCAAGAAATACAATGAGATTTCTTTGTAGGTAACAGGTTGCACATATGATATCCTTGTTAATTTATGGATGCATGCTATATGCATGTGATTATTTGGTTCTGATATATCATTGGCATGGAGGATTGCCTAGATTGACAGTGGTTTTTCCTAGCCTTTCCATTTCCTGGATAGCTATGGTGTTGAGGGGTTTTCCATCGATTTTTTATTATTATTGTTTCTTGTAATTCATTATGGTTGTGGGTTGGAACAAACACTCTAGAAGTCGTGGAACATCTTGGGTTGAGTTACTAGTCCTGGAGCTTAGGTTGGAAAAGAAATTTGGAGCCCTTGGTGGGTTAAGTTACTATTCTTGGGGTTGAGTTGGACAAACTCTCTAGAGCTGTGGAAGGATGTGAGTTGAGTTAATAGTTCCCGGAGTCCTGGAAAACTTGTGTAGAGACCAATATGGTTGGTATTAGTGGTGTCTAATAGTGACGTGGAATCATTGGTTTAGGGTTACGGTGGTTTGGCCTTTGGAATCTGTAGTTTGGTTTTGTTTGGTTTATTCCGTGAGATACCACATTCATGCTTGGAATATGGTGCGAGGGTGATTGGATAAAGGAGAGATTTGGTTCAACCCAATCCATGGTTGGGTGGTAGGTGGAAGTCGCTGACTTGGTTGGTATTTTCCTGTGTTAATAAGAGCTATTATTCTATTGTGATTTATGTATATTTATTGGTAATGTGTTGGTAATATTATGACTAAGTTGCCATGATTTATATGTTGGCTATTTTATAGTTATATGATGCTCATATCATGTGTATATTCTATGGCTATTTTCATGATATTATTAGCTATTTATGAGTGATGAATGTATGGACTAATCAATGTATTGCAACTCTATGGAGAGGGCATAGGGCCTTGGTGATTCTCAATTGAATCTCATACTTTTATGATCATATATGTATTTATGACTTGTAGATTACTTGTTTGCAATAAGTTTGACAAAATGCCTATAATCACTAGTAGAAAATGAGCAATTAGTGAGTAGGTAACTAAAAACGTTAGTCACCACATTTTTTCCAAGTGAAATACTACCAAAAATTAGTAATCTTAAGTGACCGAACTAAAAACGACTAACATAAATCACTAATTTAGTTGTTGGTTAAAATATGTCACTAGCTAGTAAGTAATACAACTAAAAATGACTAACATGAATGACTAATTTAGTCTAAGAACAAAATTACAACTACCTAGCAAGTACTACAATAATATGAATCAGTTTTTTATGTTAGTCATCTTAATCGTGTCAAGCAATCTAAACTTACAAGTGATAGGGGATTGAAAGGTCATTAAAGATTAGTTGAAAGGTTATCCTTAAACACTTCTTCATCCTCACATGGTGTATAGGTGAGTCAACTTTGCACTATGTATCTCTAATAATTTTTAATTTAAAAATATTTTTGAATAAAAAATATATTTTATGTATTTTATAAAAATCTATTCATTGAATCTAATTGGATCTAGTTCTAATTTGAAATTAATTTAAAGGGAAATTTTAATTTTTAAAACTATAATATCAAATAAAATCTAATTTAATTTCATATTAACCAACCTACATCCATCTTAACCCTAGATCTATCAAGCGTTGAGAGTGGTCCAATCTCTCAAGGTGCAAACTTTTTTTCTAGTGCAAAACTTGAGGAAATTTTTTGACCTCGAGATATTGGATCCCTCTTTGCACTTGATAGTTATAGGGTTAATATGGATCTAAGTTGGTTATATAATACTACATAATATCTATATTTGTATTTGTCTCTTTGTTATTCACTCTCTCTATATCACCCCCCAAACATACACGCTCTCTCTCTCCCTCTCTTCCCATTCTCTGTCTATCTCTCTCTGCCCCTTCTCTGTCTCTCCCTCTCTATCTATATCCTTCTCTCTATTCCCTCCCACTCTCCTCTCTCCCTCACTCTCTCTCCATGACTCCCTTCTCACCCCCTCTCTCTCCACCTTTCTCCCTCTATGTTTTTCTTGTTCCCTCCCTTTCCTACCCGCTCCAATTGCATCTCTCTCTCCTCATCTCTATCTTCCTTCCTCTCTATCCCTTATCTCCCACCTCCCTCTATCTCTCCCCCCTCAAAATCACTCTTCCTCTCTCTCTCTCTCTTTCTTCTTTCCAACTCTATCACTCTCTCCCCCCCTCCTTGTCCTTCTCCATCTATATGTCTACATCTCTCTCCCTTCCCCTTCTCTCCCTATCTCTATCCTCTCCTCTTCTTTCTCTTCCCTCCTCTCCTCTCTCACTCATTCTCTCTCCATCTCTCCCTTCTCACTCCTATACCTCTACACCTCTATTTCTCTATGTCTTTGTTCTTTCCTCCCACTCTCTCCCACTCCAACTCCATCTCTCTCTTTCTCTCCTCTCTCTTCCTTCCTCTCGCTCCCTCTCTCCCCCCATCACTCTCTCTTTCTCTCTCCAACTTTTTCACCATCTCACTCCCTCTCTCCACCCCCTCCCCAACTCTCTCTTAAATTTTATCACATCGTATTGTGTTTAAGAAATGATCTAAATTAGAAAAACTTAAAGGTTATAAAATATTAAACCTATATTTTGGGTCAATAATGTCAAAGAAAATAAAATAATGAAAAACTTTCAAAAATCATGCACTATATTTAATCTATTATAATTAGTCAATTTGCTTTCTCTCCTTATCTAAGATGGATCTATGCCAGCTCTTTATATATATATATATATTTATATATATTATATATATTATATATATATAGAATTGCATGATCCATCTTACCTTAATTTTATTTAAAACCCTTATTTTAATTTCTATGGGAATATTTTTAGTAGTCGTGAGGATAGAGGGTTTAGATACTTATCTAAGTAAAATAAATATCCATGGTTAACAATCTTGTCATATTGTTATAAAATATTTGATTGTGGAATAATTTATGTTTTTTGTGCATGTGGTATTGTTATAAAATATTTTGATTGGGAAATAATTTATGTTTTTTTGGCATGTGGTATTGATAATCCATGGCATTGACCCATGGTATTGTAACAAAGGCTATTTTTTACAAGTTGAGGGTTTAGATATATCTCAAGTAAAATTAATATCCATGGTAAAGTGAGGGTGAATATCCATGGTTAACAATCTTGTCATATTGTTATAAAATATTTGATTGTGGAATAATTTATGTTTTTTGTGCATGTGGTATTGTTATAAAATATTTTGATTGGGAAATAATTTATGTTTTTTTGGCATGTGGTATTGATAATCCATGGCATTGACCCATGGTATTGTAACAAAGGCTATTTTTTACAAGTTATTAATATCCACTGTAATGTGGGGTGAATATCCACCCTTAAGAATCTTGTCATATTGTTGTAAAATATTTCAGTTGTGAAATAAGTTATGGCTTTTGGACTTGTAGTATTGATAAACCATGGTATTGGTTGTAAAATATTAAACCTTTATTTTGGATCAATCATGTCAACAAAAATAAAATAATTGAAAACTTTAAAAAAAAACATGCACTATATTTAATATATTATAATTAGTCAATTTACTTGCTCTCATCCATTGGATCCTTAGCTAAGATAGATCTATGTCTATTATATATATGTAAATAACGGGCATAGATCCATCTTAGCTTAATTTTATTAAAATCTTAATTTATTTTCTCAGCAAAAATAAAATAATGAAAAACCTAAAAACACACGCACTATATTTAATCTATTATAATTAGTCAATTTGCTTGCTCTCATCTATTGGATCCTTAGCTAAGATGGATCTATGTCAATTATATATATATATATATATATATAATATAATATATATATATATTTTATATATATATAATATATTATATATATATATATATAATTCCATCTTAGCTTAATTTTATTAAAACCTTAATTTAATTTCTATGGGAATATTTTTAGTAGTCGTGAGGATAGAGGGTTTAGATATATCTCAAATTGTAACATTTTCCCTTTTAGATTCAATTAAAAAAATGTTGTAAAATTAAATTAAAATAAAATATTCTTATTATGAAATAAATTATGGTTTTTTGACATGTGGAATTGATAAGCCATGGATTGGCCCATGGTATTGTAACAAAGCAGATTTACAAGTTCATATTCATGGTAAAGTGAGGTTGAATATCCATGGTGAACAATCTTGTCATATTGTTATAAAATATTTGATTGTGAAATAATTTATGTTTTTTGGGCATGTGGTATTGATAATCCATGGTATTGACACATGGTATTGTAACAAAAGCTATTTTCTTGTCATATTGTTGTAAAATATTTTGGTTGTGAAATAAGTTATGTTTTTGGACTTGTAGTATTGATAAGCCATGGTATTGGCCCATGTTATTGTAACAAAATTTATTCACAAGTTAATAACAAAATCAAAATATAACAAATTAGATTTTATTAATTTTATTAATTTAACTTTTTATTATTAATTGAGGTCATATTTAAATGTTTACACTTGTCCCAATATCATTTTTAACTTCTTCTTCCTTTTAATTTAGCATCTTAGGCAAAAATAACAAATTCTTATTAAAAATAAATCATTTAACCCAATTGCAATTTGTATATATTTTATATTTTTATTTTATATTATAAATATTTATTTTCTTTTTCATTTCTACCTTAGTGTTGGGTTCAAATAAAATATTCTCAGATTACAACATCACATTGTAGCACTGTATTTTTCTATGCCTTGTCTATATCTGTGTGGAAATTCGAGAAGAAGGAAAACCATCAACATGATCTATGGATTTCATGGGATTCGGGAAATTTCAGAAGAAGGAAAACCATCAGCGTGATCTATGGATTTCATGGGATTTGAACCCTAGATGGAGTTTGCATGGGAAACACCTTAGGAGAGCATCAACGATTAAATGGAGGAAGGGCAAGGTGACTGGGCAAGGGCAAGGTGACTGGGTGTGGGGATTCGAGAAATTTCAGAAGAAGGAAGACCATCAACATGATCTATGGATTTCATGGGATTGGAAATTCGAGAAGAAGGAAAACCATCAACATGATCTATGGATTTCATGGGATTTGGGAAATTTTAGAAGAAGGAAGACCATCAGCGTGATCTATGGATTTCATGGGATTTGAACCCCAGATGGAGTTTGCATGGGAAACACCTTAGGAGAGCATCAACGATTAAATGGAGAAAGGGCAAGGTGACTGGGCAAGGGCAAGGTGACAAGGTGTGGGGATTTGAGAAATTTCAGAAGAAGGAAGACCATCAACATGATCTATGGATTTCATGGGATTTGAAACCCAGATGGAGTTTGCATGGGAAACACCTTAGGAGAGCATCAACGATTAGATGGAGAAAGGGCAAGGTGACTGGGCATGGATTCTTTTGTAATTTGTACATGGGTATGAATTCAGACTCTGTTCTTCCCTTTTACTAAGGAGGATTTTTGTTTGTATGTGTAAATAATTTTGAGGGTTTATATGGTCAAAGAATAAATTTTATCTAGAGTTGAGGGTTTAATGATTTGATAAGGGCAAGGTCACTGGGCATGGATATTTTGGTAATTTGTACATGGGTATGAATTTTTACTGAAGAGGATTTTTGTTCTTATGGGTAAATAATTTCTAGGCTTTATATGATCAAAGCATAAATTTTATCTAGAATTGAGGGTTTAATGATGATGATATATTGGTAATTTGTACATGGGTATGAATTTGGACTATGTTCTTCCTTTTTACTAAAGAGGATTTTTTTTCTTATGGATAAATAATTTTGAGGGTTTATATGATCAAATCATAAATTTTATCTGGAGTTGAGAGTTTAATGATTATGATAATGCAGATCTTGATTGCGCCCAACAATTCATCAAAAGACAATGCACAAGTAATAATTTTGCATGTCCTTATTCTACAAAAGGTTTAATGATTGTCATAATACAGATCTTGATTGTGGCCAATAATTCATCAAAAGAAAATGGACAAGTAAGCATTTTGCATGTCCTTATTATACAGATCAGTTCCATCTGCCCTAACTTTTCTAGGGTTAGAATGCATGAAATTGTATTTTTTATTTTCACCTTTTTTTAGTGGTTGATTGTTTGTGTAATGGACTCTACTATGCCCAACTTAAAAGGGCTCAAGTGATCCAAGAAATTTTTCTGGTAGGATGCAAATGCTAGACCTTCATCAAACTTTGTTACATGAAATTAAAATTTCTTTTAATCATGAACATAAAATCTTTTATGTTTCATCCTTACATTCTGATCTCAATGCCTTCATTTTTAAACCATGTTACTATATTTTAAGTAGAATATACATAGATCCATTAAACCTTACAACTCTCCAAATCTTAGGTTAATTTTAGCTAAAAAGAAGGAACTTGAACTACTTTTTCAATTTAGATTCGATTCTTATAGACAATGATTAAAAATGGAAGAACTCAATGGTATGATAAATTTTACCCACCCATCAATTTTGAAGACCTTTGGTATTATTGTGAACCTAAACATAGAGAGTAGAAGAAGAAGAGGAGCCTGGATGAGGAGGGCCCTGACGTGCTTGATACTTTTCAAAAGTTGGGCATTCCCTTGACTAGAAGAAGATATTTACCAACGTTGTTGTAGATGTTGTTCTCAACCATGCTTTTATTGCTACCTTGCATAGGTAGACTCTATAGGTAGTTGAGGTTATCTTTTCTTTGTTATAAGAGGTAATTTAGGAGTATCTTTATCTAGTTAAGAAGTAGCTTGGCAAGGTTATTGCTCTTGCTGATAACTATTATGTTGCATTGTATTTTTATTTTTTTAGTGATAGCTCCTTCTATTAAATCTCCAAGCACACTTTGCCATGGAAATATCCACTTATTTTAGGATGAATGAGATGGATACCAGGCATTTTAGAGGACTCTTATTTTTGTAGATGAGAGGAGTTATGTGATGTGAGAGGAGTTCTGTGACATATATTGAAGGATGAACTATACCATTTTATGACACCAATAATCTCCATGCCACAGTAGTGGATCTCTACTGCACCGAGGGAGCAATGATGAAGTATTCCACTGTAAAGAATTAGTATGCCTGGGACGAGGAATGCAAATGTGGGATTTATAATTTTATTACAAAAAGAGGTTTGTTTGATGGAGACAAATCAAGCATTTCATGGACCTGACTAGAAACTGGTTCAACAATCACCTGGAAATACTAAAGCATTGTTTTTGAAAGGCGATGATGAAATTGGAGAATTCTATTATGTTGCCCTGAAAAATAACTATCAATAGGGGAGGAAAAATATGATCCATATAGGGAAGAATTGTAGGAGTAGGATTGTTTCTAAAATTATATCTATAGGCAAGTCAAAGAACTATCTATAGGCAAGTCAAAGAACTACTACAGAGGGTTAGTGTAGGTGCAACAAAATTATTATAATGCAAGGAATTTTCACAATGTGATTTGATGCTCATCGGTGACTAGGAAGCTGCAAATAATTATCGTTACATTTAGGTACAATTGAGTTGCATTCTAAAGTCTCTAATTTCATTTGTTGATAGTCCTTATTGTGTCCTTGTATCTCTTAGTTTAATTGTGGTATGATTGGAACGGGTTAAAAAATTAAGCATATCATTGAGTCAAATAGACACTCACATGTCACTACATGTCATTGTGCATACTCTTTGTTTTTTATACGATTAGAAGTGAGAAATATGATGTGTAGACACACAAAAAATCCTATCATGCATGATGAATCCCCCTCCAATTCCATTTTCTATGGGGAAATTTTATTTTCTTTATTTATACAAGCCATCTAGCCACATAGTGGCCACTATCAAATGTTGAGGTATATGTCATATAAATCTTTTATAGTCTACTTTATTTTATGTTCAAGTATTCATCATCTTTCATGTCATATACACTGCATTGTATCTTCATTCATTTTCAGGAGAGGAAATCAATATTGATGGTAAGAGGCAACAATTGAAGAAAGGGGGGAACCATAACACTGGAGCGACAAATACAAAATGAGAGAGAGAAGAGAATCTGTCTAGTGATACCCTTAGAGCCAATATTTTGCATAAGACACACTCATAGAGACTGATGGTCAAGTCTTCAGAGTTGGTGAATTCACTTGTAATTCTTTGGCAACACAGTAATAATGTTTTGAAATGATGAAACAATATTTCATGTGTAAATTGTAGCCCAACCCATATTAAGTTGGAAACTCATGTTGTAATACTTGATATTTTATATAATAGAATTTATATGGTTGAATTTATTTAGTCTTGTAATTAACATATGTAACTTTGCGTTATCATATTAGATAAACATGCACATTGTATGACATTTTCTTAAAATTTAGTCTCAAAATCATACTAATTAATTTATGGTGATTAATAATAAACACATAAAATCAATCTAAAACTACTAAATTAGTAGTTTAAATTTAATTAATGATTAACACAAATAAAATAAATATATGACTAAATTAGTTGTTTATAATGATTATGAATGAATTTAAATGAAATGAATAGAAACTACTAAATCAATCGTTTATATAATGAATATGAAAATACCAAAAAAAGATAAATGACTAATGCAATGGATAAATTTTTTAATATTAAATTATGAATCAATTTTGAATATATATGACTATTAGTAGCTAATTTACAACATCTTGTAATGCGACTAAAATTTAGTCATATTTCTTTGGTCATTAATTGTTTTTAAATGATGACTAAAATTTGCATATATATGACTATTAGTAGCTTATTTACAATATCTTATAACACGACCAATGTTTTGGTCATTAATTGGTTTTCTCAAGTATTCATATAGTAATATATTTTGTTAAGTATTTGGTCATTAATTGCGACAATTAATGACTAAACCAATGAAAAATGAATGACCAAATTTATGACTAAATATACTACTAGATGGTAAAATTGAGGAAACCAATTAATGACTAAGCTAACAATCACTAAAAGTTGGTTGCGTTATAAGATACTGTAAATTAGCTACTGTTGGTCACTAACTGAAAAATGGCCATTTATATGCAAGTTTTAGTTGATTTTTTAGTAACTAATTAGTTATTCTGTACTAGTGAATGTTCTAGGTACTCTAGGTCAAGTTTCACCTTCAAGATTGTATGTCTAACATTGTTGTAATGCCATTATTGATTCTAAGAAGTTAGAGGAAGCTTTGTGGTAGTGGTCTAGAGGCTGACCTAGAATCTAGGCTCAGATCTGAGGACCACATGATCCTAACTGAGAAAATTGGGTTGTGATTGCATGGATGCATACTTTTGCATGTGGTTGGAGGCTTCCAACCACATCGAGGACTTGTTATGGGAGAAGTTGGGGACCCATGTCAGAGAAAAGGGTGTCCATCTCAGGTTTTGGAATCCTAGGGTGGTTACTCAGTCTTTGAGTGACCTATAGCCCCTATAGAATTTTATGAGATGCAAGTTTGTCTTCTTTGGTTAGCCCCACTTCCTTAATGGAACCTAGGAGGTTGGGTCATGTCATAGTGATTACTCCTCTCATGTTTACATTGACAAGTTGGTGAAACTGGGCAAATGTAGCAAGGGTGGTTACAAAAGGGTATTTGAGCTCTAAGGTTCAACACTTGGACTTGATGGGAGGAATGTGTTTGTCATGCATGCATGTTTGTTGTCTATTTGTTCATTATGCATGCATTGTGATTTTCATTGATGTAAGTAGTGTTGTCATGTAGAGGTTGATGATTTCAATGTTGATATATATATATATAAATATATTATATTATATAATATATATATATATATATATATATATATATATTATATATATATATATATATAATGTAATATGGATTAGTTTTTCAAACGAGATAGCCTCCCCTTAAATTGAAAGTGCTACATTGATTATGTTTATATTTGTTTATCTAACATGATATGCTTGCAAGAAGTAGAAGATAAAAGATGACAAGAAAAATGGTGGATATAGTTCACGTGATTCTCTCTACAGATTAGATGAACAACATGGTGATGAGTACTCCCTTGACATAGCATATACTTTGAAAAATTTGAAACTAAAGATTAGGAGTTGTAAGGCATATAATGATAGGATCATTCAGTCACAAGAAACACTTGCTAGGGCAGAGGAGAAGCAAGCAGAGGTTAATGTAGTTATTCTTTAGAGTCTATTAGATTTGCAGAGACAAGAACTACTTAGGATTAGTCATGGATAGGAGGAAAATACCAATGGGGCATATGGAAGCAGGTCTCAATCAGGATATAGGTTTGGCAAGGATGATACATTAAGAGATCGTAGGATATTAGATACAGCTAATAGGAGCATTAATGATTGTGGGTTTTTATTCTAGTTCTAGTTTAGAGAGACAACATCGTCATCACCATCACCATCTGTATAGGAGGATTGAGGAGCAGTAATTTCCATACGAGTTCAAGAAAGAAAAGCCTCCTACAGTTGATGGAGAAATGAAGAAATTATAGGATGGCAAGGCTTGGTTGCTTTGGATGAATAAGTTCTTCTGGTTGCATGATTACTCAGAGAATATGAAATTTAGGATAACTACTTTCAGCATTAAAGGGAGAGTAGATATTTGGTGGGAAGATTGTTATAAAATTAATTAATGGAGCAATGAAATACAAAAAATATTATGGAAACACAAACTCAGAAACACATAAAATAAGAGAGACACAGATATACATGCTTCACCCAATTTGGGCTACATCCATGAAGAAACAACTAGTCCTTCCTTTTATATTATCCAACAAAATGAAGAGATACAACCTAAAACAAATCCATTATAATTTCCTATTTTCTCTCACACAGTATCCTCTCTCTTTCTCACTCAGAATAATAATACATAGCCACAATAAATTTCCCTCCTATAAAAAAAGGGTTTCCTTCTAGGGAAAAAACCATAAATCAACATAACTTCTATTGTCAGATCATCCACCTAATGAATGACCTAGATTGACTACGAAATTACAATATTTTACAATGAATCTTTCCATCTATTTTTATCTTTGGGGGCACTATCCCTGAAGCCATGCCAAGCGGGGAATTATAAAATTCATCGTCGCCCCCTAGGCACCCCCACTTTGATCCCCCTAACAGTGATTAAATGGGTCACGTTGCCACCTCGTTAGGAACATGGATCAAATGTTGTTGAAACAAAAACCTTTGAACAATAAGGAAGATAATTATGCTCTTATTAACAATGATAGACCTACCAATATTCAGGGGATCTCCTTGGTATGAAGTCCCAACTAGACCTCACACCATTTGGTGCAGAAGTCACATCCGGTATGATGGACCAATTGTCGTTGCCTTAAATGTTTTCCTTAGATCTTGATTGTCATCACATGGGAGTGGTTTTCTTGTCTAATAATAGTGAGGTTGACATTCCTAGTGAGTATTAGTGTTACTTGTGTCAAAGTTATTTCACCATAGAGGGAGAGGGTGGGAGTGAGTGTCCAATTGGAAGGGATGAAATCCCAACTTTGTCAGAGACATACAACACAACAGGACATGTACATCTTCCAAAGGAGAAATCCACAGGAATGTGGCAGTCACAACACAATAGGGAAGATATCATGTACATCACCCAGCGGCACAGTCCACGCATGTGCGACAGTCGTTATAACAAGTTTAAGTGAAAGGTTATGCCTGATGTCTGGGGAGGTAACCAACACAGGTAGGACAAAGTTAGCAACTTATACAACACATTTTCATAAATATATGTATTAGAATACGTAAATGGTTTCAATTGTTTAGCACAAGTTAAAGCAACATGTATTACAAGTGTTCAATATTAATCTTACAAACAATTACAACACATGTGTGAAAATGTGCTGGTCTATTATCAGACTTCTGAATTAAGCGAAAATTCCAAGACACATGAATACACCATACATTACTAACCCTGAAGGCGGGGTGTTGGAGCCACTACTCGCTCCTCAAAGAAAATATTAAAGACTCTCAAGGTTATGTGGGAGGAGCCAAGGTGAAAAGTCCTTTCCATGTACAAATGAGGGGGCATTTATAGCTAAGGGTAAAACTGGCCCTTGTGATTGTTCAACATCCCTCATCATTGTTTGACTTATTTCCCTCTTCAGCTTTACATGCCTCTTCGTATGACATGTGGGCCTCTTGGACTTCCACGTTACATTACATTGATTTACACAGTATGACCCAAAGTAGTGATGTGGCCGACATGACTCATGACACGACTCAACATGATAATATTGGTATGTTCATGCTGGTGTTGGTGTGCATGTTGATCTGCAGTGCTGTTGAGTGATGGGTGTGCTCTTGGTGTTTCACAGCTTCACCTCTGTATGGAAAAGTGTGTGGAGTCATTGATGGTCATTGGTGTTTGCTTGATGTTGCATGTGCATGTTGCTCGATTGATTATACTTTTAAATGCATCATTTGTTTGCGAAGAATTCTCCTCGCATGCATCATACATTCATTTTTTCGCAAACACATCTCCTTGCATGTACTCTCCTTGTTCATCCCATTTGTTGCCGCATCATGTCTTATCCATATACATGTATCTGCAATCAATCATGACGAGACAACATCAAACCCATAAATGTCTTAGTCTACCATGATGCATTGTTATTCACTTTTGGATGTAGGTGACTGGGAGAAAGGACAAGGTTATGAAACTGCACAAGGAAAGTTTCAAGTTGGGATGCGGGCTCTGAAAATTGTTGGTGAAAATTGCGCAAAGGTTGCTAGGAGTCTAAGATGGAAAACCTAGATCATAAGTGACTGTCTACAAGATCTAGCTCGGCTGAAGGGAAGATCTGCATAATTTCTGGAGGAAGGTAGTGCAGGAAGTTGAGGGGCTTGGTAGAAAAAACTGCGCAATTCCTAGAGGGAGTTGGCCGCAGGCTTCAGGAGGCTTGGCAGAAAAAACTTCACAATTCCTAGATAGAGCTAGCAGTGGGCAACGGGATGGCTTGGCAGTAAAAACAATGCAATTCTTGGAGGGAGGTAGCAGTGGGTTGTGGGTTGCTGGCGACAAAAACTACGAAATTTTTGGGAGGCTGACCTACTCAATACCTCTACACTGGTTCTGAGCTGAATGATATGTTGGGCTGCTGAGGGGGTTGCTCAGAAATCTGCACAGTTTTCTAGGTGTGCAGCTGACCAGGTGTCTAGGTGGCTAGCTAGAAAAATAGCGTAATTCCTGGAGGGAGATAGGAATAGGCATTGGGTTTTTTCCTAGCCTGTCTGTGCAATTTCATCAGTTAGTGGAGTGAGTAAGGTCTACAGCTTCTATGCAATTTTTTAGGGGAGTGAGTCCTAGGGTCACTACCCAGTCAAACGCTCCTATTGACTAGCAGGAGGGTTGGCTGATCAGCTTGCATAACTAGAACATGGCTGTAAGCATGGAATTAAGACAACCATGCAAAAAATTGTTCATTCAACAGTCAAGCAAGGAGGGTGCAAAGACTCACGCAATCCCACAGAGTGAGCCCAAGTGCTTGTAAACATCAAGTAAAAATCCAAGGGATGCTCCGAAATTGGATGTAGGCCAAAAGTGTGGAGGGTGTTGCAGCCGCTACAACACTTGGCGACAAACAGGTATAATTCTAGATTCTTTGTTTTGGTTCATTGATAACACAGGGCCTTGGTCTTTAAGGGAGTATTGAATCAATGTGCGGGTTACTTCAACATTCCCACTTACCCCATGGACATACATGGTTCACCTTTTTCCAACTTTGTCAAACACAACAAAATTTTCAGCTTGATCACATTGTTTCGAAATCAGGAAGGGTAGTTTGGCTCACGAGTTAAAAAATTTCAAAGTATAAGTTTTCATCTCTGGTGTTGTTCCAATGCTAGCAGACTTAGAAAGTACCCAGATGGAGTCACGTAGGAACACACATATTGCTTCACTGCCAATGAGCCTGGTCAGTACCCTAGTGGAGTTTCATGCTTCCCCCCTCAGTGTAGGAAGCCTTTCTCTTCTTTCGACTTTGTTTTTAAAAGAGGACTATGCATAGGCACTTATTTATTTTTGGGGCAAAAGAGGGATCCTAATGTATTGAGAGCATAAGAGGGATCCCTTGTTGGTAGAGGTTGCATTGTTTACTGATGTTTGCCACAGTGTGTTCAGTAGGATGTCCCGCTGACTTTGGATTTTATCCACCTTGAACAAATTGAAGTTTGCGTGAGTTTTCTTCATGTCTTCCACAATGTTGTAATCCAAAGGGGGTAGACTCACCAAGGTGTCTTGGGTAAGAAGGTATTAGTTTTGTTTGGTGGAGTGTTCTGTCGTTTGCTACTCATGGATGTACTCTTGTTTGTTGTTGTCTTCTCGAGCTTGCTTTGTCTTTTTTGGTTTTGGACGGCTGGTGGATCAACCTTCCTCAGCAGTTCAAGATTTTGTTTCACTTCCCCAAGTATAAGGGGAACCCCTTTAGTTCTAATATTGTAACGGTCATTTTCCTTTTGGGGCTGATTCTCAGTGTTCATCTTCTATGCTACTCACAAGCACTGATACATGTTTAACACATTCCCATAGCTTGATGCATCATCATGCGCAAAATATTCATCATTATTTGTATCTTCCTATTGTCCCTACACATTGATTGTTATGTCAAGTGTGTGGTTGCATATTGGGCTTGCAACTTGCTTCCAGTCTGAACAAGACCCTTTTGAGTGATCATCTTCATGAAACGAACATAATTCGTTGTTCATGCACCGTTCAAGCTAGAACACTAAGCTCTACGCAGTTTTGGTTGGGAGGTGATTGTTTCCTGATGATAGGATTCCTTGTCTCTGTCTGGGTGGTCAACTACTTGTAGATGTGTCAATGATTTGTTTCTTGAGCTTAAACACTTATGTTGTCAAGTTTTTGACAAGACGAGTAAGGGTTTCAATATCACATGTTTCCCTGTCCTTACCCTTGCTCGTTGTAGCTTGTGGCTTCCTGCTCGCATCTTTGGATTCCTTTGTTGGTTCATCATCCTTGATGACTCCAATCGCACGTAGGTCCTTTTCAACAATGATTGCCTCTTTGCAGTTTTCTAACAATGTTGTTTTTGGAGCTCATTTGACAAACTACATAATGTTGGTTGGTAGTGCGGGCATGTAGTAATTGGCATTGGTGGAGTCATGAGGTTTATTGTCGCTGCAAACTTATTTAATATGTGTAGAAACCTTTAATTGTTCACGTCTGGGAGGTGAGGAGTAACCAACTTCAGAGTCACACGTAGGTGAGAGGGAGTGAAAGCTACTTTCTTGACCAGATGATTGATGAGTGGGTGTGAGAGGACATTTAACTATAAATAACTGGAGGCCCTCCTTCTAGAGCGAGAAATGTTGATGGTGTTGGACTCATCAACATTTAGTGATCTCCTCGATATGATCTCTACATGGATGTGGAAGTCACAACACACAAGGGAATATAACACGTACAACACCTAGTAGGACATTTCGTGTGAGTGTGATGGTCGTTATAACAAGTTTACGTGAAAGGTTATGTATGATGTCCAGGATGCTAATCAACACGGGAAGGACAACGAACAACTTATACAACACATTTTCATAAATATATGTATTAGAACAATTGAATTATTTCAATTGTTTTAAACAAGTTAAATCAACATGTCTTACAAGCGTTCAAGATTAATCTTGTCAGGCTAGGCAGTCACTCTCCAATAGGAAGTAAAACTAATTCGATTGATTTCATTAGGTATGCTATTGTTATATACAAAAGGGTGTGACTGCTCAGTTCATCTCCTGATGACCCTTCACATTCCTAATTTAACTATTTACATAAATTCACCCAATCATGAGGATTAGATGTCAACATTCCCCCCCTTAATCTGAAGGGATGTTGGTGAGTCCAAGCATCATTCTGAATCTTTCAAGTTTTTCTCTTCCAAGCGCTTTGGTGAAGATGTCTGCAATTTTCTCATCTGTGGAACAATGACGGAGATGCATTGTTTTGGCCTCAACATGATGTCAGATCAGACGATATTTAGTATTGATGTCCTTTGTTCGATCATGAAACTTTGAGTTCTTGGCCAACTTTATTGCAGAGGTGTTGTCAATCATGAGTGGAGTTGATTGTACCTGTTTTACCTGCAAATCTTCAAGAATTTTCCTGAGCCACACAATTTCTTTTGTTGCTTCAGCTACTGCCACGTATTCTGCTTCTGTTGTGGAATCTACTGGAACTGATTGTTTGCGCGATCTCCAGGAGATAGCTCCTGATCCAAGACTCATAACATATCCTGAAGTAGATACCCCAGTTTCTTTGTCTCCATCGAAGTCTAAATTAGAGTATCTGATCAAACTAAAGTCATCCACCTATGTGTACTTGATTCCATAGTCTTGAGTTCCCTTCAATTACTTTAGAACTCTTTTTGTAGCAGACCAATGTCCCTCACAAGGCTTTTGCATAAACCTGGAGAGGATTCCAACAGAAAATGAAACGTCTGGTCTCATAGTAGTAAGGTAGTTGAGACTTCCTACAGGCTGTCTATACTTTGTTGCATCCTCAAATTCCTTTCCTTCAATAGATGTGAGCTTTAAGTTTTGTTCCATTGGAGTAGTAAGAGGATTGCACTCTGTCATGCCAAATCTGTTTAGCAAATCTCCAATGTATTTCTTTTGAGAAAGAAATATGGACTTTGGATGTTGGGTTACTTCAATGCCAAGATAGTAATGAACATAGCCCAAATCAGTCATTTCAAAACTTTTCCCCAATTCCTTCTTTATGGATGCAATGTAGCTTTCATTATTCCTTGTCATCAAAAGATCATCTACATATACCACAATATATACAACTATTTTGCCAACTTTCTTGACAAATAAAGTTGCATCATCAAGATCA
>APFE031358495.1:46503-58884 GCA_000404065.3 Pinus taeda
ATTGTCTCCTTCTCCGACACACACTCCTTTCCACAACTCATTGAAGATGAGGGTGTGTTTTATCATCCGGGACCATTCCGAATAGTTCTCCTTGCCAGTGAGAACTATTTCTACCATGGAGATGATTGAATGCATTCTGTAAGAAAAAAATTACTTCTGCTGATAGAAAACAATATATATGTTATACCTTCCACTTCTCAAATATATATTCTATACCTTCCATATACCATATAACATATCACCATAAAAAACTTAATGAATTTCAGGCTCACTTTTTTTTTTTCATTCAAAATAATATATTATCACTCCATATAATATATTATTATTCTTACACACATGAACATATGTTGGTCACCTCACCAAATTGAACAAACAAACGCACCAAAATGAACTGAGCAGTAATTTAAAAAACTGTGCATTTGAAATGTTACCATTCAACACTCCATACCATTCAAATGATTTAAAAGCTGTGCATTTGAAATGTTATCATTCAACACTCCATACCATTCAAATGATTTAAAAACTGCGCATTTTGAAATGTTACCATTCAACACTCCATACCATTCAAATGATTTGAAAATTGCGCATTTGAAATGTTACCATTCAACATACCATATCAAGCTTCATTCAAACTTATTTGAAATAGGAAACAAACATATTTATTTGAAATATTCAAAGCAACATTTGAACATTATTTAAAACAACAGCTTCAAAACGTATTTCAGGCAGCATTTAAAATCACGCTCACAACCACGCTTCCGCTGCTGGGCTCATCACGCTTTCAGGCAGCATTTAAAATCACACTCACAACCACGCTTCCACTGTTGGGCTCATCACACTTTCAGGAAGCATTTAAAATCATGCTCACAACCATGCTTCCACTGCTGGGCTCATCACGCTTCAACAACGTTTAATGGAGGTACATTGGTCAACAGAGTTTAATCAGTGGAGCGTAGTATAAAAGTTCACCAAAAAGAAGCAAACGTATATCATTCACGCAACATTCAAACCGGCAGCAGCAAACGTATATGAAACAACGTTCAATTCAAGCGTTAACCAAGCAACAAGGAGGAGTGGTCAGGTGTTGAGGCAATGAATCACAACGCAGAGGAAAGAGGCGTTGAGGACAGTGCTCAGGTCAGAACGACAGAGGACAGTGCTCAGTGGACAGTGCTTAGACCAGCGTACATCCCACAGTAGCAAAAATGAAGGGAGTTACAACTTATTTTGAGAACTGGCTCTGGTACCATGTCAGGCCAGGCAGTAACTCTCCAATAGGAAGTAAAACTAATTCGATTGATTTCATTAGGTATGCTATTGTTATGTACAAAAGGGTGTGACTGCTCAGTTCATCTCCTGATGAATGTTCACATTCCTAATTTAACTATTTACATAAATTCACCCAATCGTGAGGATTAGGTGTCAACAAATCTTATAGATAATTACAACACATGTGTGAAAATATCTTCTGAATTAAGAGAAAGTTCCAAGACACATCAATACACCATACATCACTAACCCCGAAGGTGGGGTGTTGGAGCCACTACTCACTCCTCAAATAAAATATTACAAACACTCAAGGATATGTGGGAGGAGCCAAGATGAAAAGTCCTTTCCATGTACAAATGAGGGGGTATTTATAGCCAAGGGTAAAACTAGCCCTTGTGACTATTCGACTTCCCTCATGACTGTTTGACTTATTTGACTCTTGAGCTTTACATGACTCTTTGTATGACATGTGGGTCTCTTGGATTTCCATGTTACATTACATTGATTTACATAGTATGGCCCACAATAGTGATGTGGTCAACATGACTCATGACACAACTCGACATGTGGTATGTTCATGTTGTTGCTGGTGTGTATGTCAAGCTCCAGTGCTGCTAAGTGATGGGTTTTCTCTTGGTGTATCAAAACTTCACCTCTGCATGGCAAGGTGTGCAGAGTCTTCGATGGTCATTGGTGTTTGCTTAATGTTGCATGTGCATGTTTCCCACTTTCTTATACTTTGGCATGCTTGACATGTTTGTTCGTTTGCAAAAAATTCTCCTCGCATGTTCGTCCATTTGCAAATAATTTTCCTTGCATGCATCATTTGTTCATCCATTCATAAACACATGATCTTCTTTCATGTACTCTCCTTGTTCATCCCATCCGTCATCGTGTCATGTCTTATCCATATACTTGTATCTACAATCACTCACGATGAGACAACATCAAATCCATAAACCTCCTAGTATACGGTGATGCATTTGTATTCACTTTCAGATGCAAGTGACTGGGAGAAAGGACAAGGCTATGATACTGCACAAGGAAAGTTTCAAGTTGGGATGCGGGCTTTAGGAGCTGTTGGTGAAAATTACATAGAGGTCAATGGGAGACTATGGACAAGCTGGATCAACAGTGACTATCCACGAGATCTGGCTCAGCTAGAGGGAAGATGTACACAATTTTTGGATTGAGGGAATGTGGGTAGCTGAGGGACTAGGTAGAAAAAATTGTGCAATTTCTGGAGGGAGCTTGTTGTGGGCTTTAGGATGCTTGGCAGAAATGATTGTGCAATTCTTGGAGGGAGCTGGTAGAAAGCTACAGGGTGGCTTCGCAGAAAAAATGGCACAATTCCCAGAGAGAACTAGCAGCGGGCTGCAGGTGGCTTGGCAGCAAATACTGCACAACTCCTAGAGGGATCTAGGTACTGGTTGCGGGGTTGCTGGAGACAAAAACTACGCAATTCCTAGGAGGCTGACATACTGAACACGTCTGTGAAGTTTCTGAGCAGAGAAGGATGATGGGCTACTAAGGGGCTTGCTCATAAATATATGTAGTTTTCTAGGTGAGTAGTCAGTTGGTTGTCTGGGTGGCTGGTTGGAAAAATTAGACAATTCTTAGAGGGAGACAGGAATGGGCGTTGGGTGACTATCTATCCTGCCTGCAAAATTTCATTAGTCAGCGGAGTGGGGATAGGTCTGCAGTTTCCTCATAATTTTTTAGGGCAGTGAGTCCCAGGGTTGCTTCCCAGTCAAACTCTCCTTTTGCCCGCAGGAGGATTGGTTGATCAGCTTGTAGTCAACACAGATTGAAATGGCTTGTTTGACACTTCTACACTTTTCTCGATGACAATCGGTTGAGTTGATTGCAGGGTGGAGGTCTGGCTATTAGAGGGTGATTTGATCGTCAGAACATTAGAAAAATCACTAAGTGTGTGAGCGAGTGAATTTGTACATACATGACTTTGCGAACACACACTCAACATAACTTGATGACAAGATGCCTCAAACCATCAAGACAGCATATGCTCAACATGGTTGGCCGACAGCGCAAGCGATAAGCGCAATGCTTATGATAAATCATTGAACGACTGTGATGACGCTTGCATGAAAGTGCATATAACTTCACGTGTGAGTGTGACAAATGTTCAGATAGAGAATACAAGTACACACGAAGCGAAGGCCTTGTGCATAACCAGAACATGGCTGTAAGCATGGCACCAAAATGAAAAAATCTATCTATTGAATAATCAAGCAAGGAGGGTGCAAAGACTCACACGAGCCCATGGGGTGAGCTCGAGCGCTTTCAAACATCAAGTAAATATCCAAGGGAGGCTCTAAAATTGGATGCAGGCCAAAATTTTGGAGGGTGTTACAGTGGCTACAACATCTCCACACTCAACAAAGATGTGAAAAATGTCAAGAGAATTCAGGAAGAGGAGTTGGCTTGGAGTGAGTTTGAGAGTGTTTTCAGGAAGAAGTATCTATATAAGAGGTACTATGATGATAGGGAAATGGAATTCTATGACTTGAAGATGGGATCTATCACCAATGAGGAGTATACCAGCAGATTCCTGGAGTTGTTGAGATATGTGCCTTATCTTAAGGAGGAGAAAGAAAAGATTCAAAGATTTATGAGCTAGTTTCTAGTATCATTCAAAGATAGGTTTGTGTTTAATGATCCTAGATTGTTGGAGGAAGCCACCAAAAAGCTAAATCACTATTATGAGCAATCGAATCACCAGACTAAGTCTAATAAGTATTATAAAGATAATGAGAAGAGTAAAGGAAAGTTGGTTAAGAAGAGAGGAAAACCATAGGATATAGATGACAAGGAGAATGCAACACCACATAAGAAGTTCAATGCATCTGACAAAGGATAGGGATTTCAGTCTAAGGAGAAGAACAAGGGTGATGGTAGGAATCCTTTGCAATGTTAGACATGTGGCAAGGATCATCATAGGAGATAATTTCCACAACATCAACGTGGCATACCACAAATTTACAGTGCTAAGGAGGCACAAACAGTGGGGGATGTTGGATAGAGTATTCCTCCGTTTTATGCAGCATTGGATAATAGGAAGGCTGATCATCAGGATTCTATTATTGAGATGGAAGGTAAGCTTTGTGTTCAAGTTTTTTCTATTTTGATTGACCCTAGATCTAACTATAGTTATATCAATCTTGACCTAGTTGATAAGTGTGGTTTGAATAAGGAAGTGCATGCATAGTCTTGGTTAGTGAAATTGGCTACAAATACCAAGAAAATAGTTCATGATTCAATAATATCTTATGGACTTGAGTTGAACGTCTTGTCTACATCAATGCATCTAAATGTTGTTTTATTGGGATCATACAGTAACCCATTGGGTATGGATTGGTTGTAAATTCACAGGAATAAGGTGGATTTCTATAATAAGGCTATTGAGTGCTTGGATGATGATAGATATAAGAGAATTTTATAGGGTAAGAAGAAGCCTACATCAGTGAGGATGGTTACAAATATGTAGGCAAAGCACAATAGCAAGAAAGGATGTGTATTGTCTGCAGTCCATATTTCTAGTGGAAATGGTAAGGATGTTGAGGGAGGTCATGAAGTGGTATCTAGTTTTGTAGTAGTTTCAATATGTATTCCCAGTAAATATTTGAGAGTTACCGCCTCATAGGAAAGTGGAATTTTCTATTGAGTTGATGGCAGGAGAAGTACCAAAATCAAAGGCACCATACAGGATGAGCACTGCGGAATTGGTGAAAATGAAGTTGCAGATGAAGGTAATTCTTTACAAGGGATACATTTGTGTATTGATTACAGGAAACTAAACAAGGTGACAATTAATAAAAAAATACCCTTTGCCACAGATTGATGACCTGTTTGATCAGTTGAATGGAGTAGTAGTGTTCTTGAAGATTGATTTGAGATCAAGATACCATCAGGTATGAATCAAAGAAGAGGACATTTACAAGATTTCTTTCCAAACCAAGTATGGGCATTATGATTTTGTTATGCTTCCTTTTGGTTTGACTAATGCTCCATTTACTTTCATGTGTTTGATGAATAGTGTGTTGTGTCCTTACCTAAAAAAGTTTGTGATTGTATTCATTGATGCCATATTGATATATTCTAAGAATGAGGAAGAGCATGCAGAACATTTGGCAGTAGTGTTAAAACTATTGAGAGAGAATTAGTTGTATCCCAAGATTAGTAATCACAATTTCTTTAAACAGACGTAAATTACTTTAGGCATGTTGCTTCCAAGGAAGGTATATCAGTGGACCCGGAAAATATCAGAGCTATTATGGAGTGGGAAACTCCTCAAAATGTGGATGAGGTCAGATCATTCATGAGGTTAGAAGGTTATTACAGGAGGTTCATCAAGAAATTCTCATGAATTTGCTATCCTATTACATCCTTGTAGTGAAAAGGGAAGAAATTTGAATGGATAGAGGAATGTGCAATTAGTTTTGAATAGGTTAAACAATTGCTTACAAATGCTCTGGTATTGAAAATTGCAGATCCAAACAAAGAGTTTGTGGTATTTGCAAATTCTTGAAATAGGGGACTTGGTGGAGTCTTGATGCAGAAAGGATAGGTAGTATGCTACACGGGGGCTTCACTCAATGAACTATAACATAGCACGTGCATTCATGGCATACTAAACAATACCCTTAATTTGACTACATATTGGAAAATACCTCTAAAAAAAATGTTATTTAAACCCCTACCAATATGAACCCAATACATCTTCCCAATTTAAAAAACCCCTACTTTCACTAGACATTGTAGGTATCCATTTTTCATTAATATTTTTTTATACCCGTTTATATTTTTCATTAACTTTGAGCTCCATTTTTTTTTATACATGTGAACATAAACCCCTTAACCCCTATTATATGCTCAATATATTATGTCATTGTTCCTTAATATATATGCCCCAATATGAATGTACATGGTATGGTATTTCTCCCCAGTGAAGTCCCTGAGGTGTGCTATGACTCAAGGAAACTGAATGAGAATAAGAAAAATTATGTGATGCATGATCTTGAGTTGGAAGTGATCATTCATACATTTAAGATGTGGAGAAACTATCTTCTTGGGAGGAGGTTTGTTCTTATGATTGATCATAGTGGGTTGAGGTACTTGTTTGACCAACGTAATCTAGATGCTAGGAAGACTAGGTGGTTGGCTATGCTTAGTGATTTTGACTTCGATATCAGGTACATTAAGGGTAAAGAGAACACGGTTTCAAATGCTCTTAGCAAGAGAGTGTAGGTAAATCACATAGCAGTTGTGAGTTCATATGGGACATATTTATAAGATCAAATCTTACAGGCAAGATAACAGGATGAAGGGTACTAGAATCTTAAGCATAGGTTACAAGAGTAGGGTATAGGTGAACATGATGTGGACTATCATCTCCTGGAATATGGTTTGGTCAGATTTAGGGACATGATCTATGTGTGGATAATAGTGAACTCAATAAGCTTATCTTGAGGGAATTTCACGTCAAGCCACATTCAAGTCACTGAGGATATAAGAAGACATTGACAATGGTTAAGAAGTTCTACCATTATCCGAATTTGAAGAAAGAGGTGGCATAGTTGGTTGCAATATGCTTGGATTGTTAACAGGTAAAAGCATATTTTAGCATTTAGGTGGTTTATTGAAACCAATTTCGATTCTAAAGTGGACATGGGAGGGCATTTCCATGGACTTCATTAAAGGTTTGTCGAGGACATCTAGACAATATGATTCGTTTATGGTTGTGGTCGATAGGTTGACAAAGGTAACCCACTTCATTCCAATGAATTCTACCAATTCAGCTAGTGAGGTAGCACGGTTCTTTAGAATTATTTGTATGTCTGGGGATAGATTTGACCTTCAATGAAACTTATCATCTGCAGATAGATGTGTGGACAAAGAGGGTCAACATGATTCTCAAGGACATGTTGAGGATGTACTTCATGCATCAATAATGAAAGTGGGAAGAGTATATTCCACTGGTAGAGTTTGCATACAATAATGGGTATCATGAATCCTTGAAGATGAGTCTATTTGAGGCACTTTATGGGTGGAGTTGTAATACACCTATCAGCTAGAGTGATCCAGTGAACATGTTGTTGATTGGACTTGATATGTTGGAAGAGATGGAACAAGAAATGTAGGTTATCAAGAATAATCTAAATGAAACTAAGGATGGGCATAAGAGTTATGCATATCAACACAGGGAATTTAAGGAGTTTCAGATTGGGGAACATGTGTACTTTTCAATCAAGCCCAAGAAGATCTCCTTGAGGATTGTATCATGTGTCAAGCTTTCACCTTGGTATTGCGAGCCTTTAGAGATCCTTGAGAGGATTAGACTGGTGGCCTACCAACTTGCATTGCCTATGATAGTGAAAGTCCATGATGTATTCCATGTGTCATTACTTAAGAAGTATGTAAAAGATGTTGATCATGTGATTGATTGGTCTGTATTACAAGTGGATCCAGAAGGATAATTATAGTCGGAACCTCAGTGTATTTTGTAGAAAAAGATGTTCATGCTCTACAATCGAGTAATCTAGAAAGTTAAAGTGCATTGGAAGCACTTTTGGCCCGATGAAGTGACATTGGAGATGGTTGATTTGACGCTGATTGCGTATCCTTCCTTATTAGCTATTGAGAAAATGTGCTTTGATAAATGTTTTGATGTTGTGTTCTGGTTATGTCTATATATGCATATGTATGTAAATATCGTATCAAGTTGTGTTATAAAGCTCCAATAAGTGGTATGGTGTTCATGATATGTTGGTTATGTCTTCAATAATATGACATGATGTAAATGTTGTATCTAGTTGTGTTATAAATCTTGTTAGGCCCTACTTTTGTACCCATTTTTCACATCTTATTGCACTATTTTTACTGTAATTTACCCTACTTTATCCTTTTTGTACCCTAAACAACTCCACACTAGCTAAACTGCACTACTTTACAGTGGAGGTAAGATTTGTTACTAAGTGCTATTTTTCGTATGTCTTTAACCAATTTAAGTAGATGATAAATGAACCTATAACTATTGAATTAATTTTATTAATATTTGAAAGGACTCACAAACATTTGAAGTGCATGGATAGGTCAACAAATACTCCAACAGACAATATAGCACCTTGCTAAAAAACGTAGTAGGCAATCATTTTTGGACCCACAATTATAACCTAGTTTTGTACCTCATTCAATACTCTACTCAGTAGTGGGCACCCAGTCAACATTTGGCATCCTAGAATAGGCCTCCATATTCTCAAACATGGAATCAATTTTATTGATAGTGATATGACCGGGATATGTTCGGTTGCAATCTCTACGAAGCTATTTGGGAGATTTCATGTGGCTTAACATAGTTCCAATTTTATGTTTTTACTTTTCTCAGTCAATCAGTTGTAACAATTTTTCATCGTCTGAACTCTTTAGAAAATCTGATGTTTTGTATGTAAAAATTACACACGCATAGCTTTGTATAAGGATGTTAGGTCCCTATACTACTAGTTTAACCCCTTATTGTTATTAGTGCAACCCCCTTATTATGTTGTAGTGCCTATGTAGTCCCCATATTGTTATTATTGTGCCCCATAGAAGCCCACTATTGTTATTGTTGTGCCCTTATATTATTATTGTTATGTCGGCTTTGATTATATTATCACCCCTTAGACTTCTATATATAGAAAGGAGGTCCTGTCATTTGTATCATCCAAGATATGTTCATTTTTGTAATGTAAAGGACATTGGCCCCTCGAAGAGGCTTATTTCTAAGTCATTGATCTATCTTTTCGATATTTTTATGAGTTGGTTTCATAACATTTGGTATCAGAGCTTTGGATTCTAGGGTTTCGTTGCTCTAAACTGGTCATCGTGGAATGTTTGCTATACATTTTTCGCTACGAAGTTTCAGAAGCTATAAGAAAAACTCATTTGGTCTAAAATCATTCTAAACCTCGGGTCCAACTTTCAGATCTTGTATCACTATATTTTCGGAGATATGATGTTAGGAAGTTAGGATTTTTGCAAGCTCCAAAATTCCATCTTAAATAGGCCATTGCGGAATTTTCGATATAATGTATTTTCTATGAAGTTTCAGACTCTAAACTTAAAACCCATTTGCACCGAAATCATGGGGAAACTTAAGCCCAAATTTCATATCTTGTTTCACTATAATTGCAGAGATACAGTCCAACACATTTAGGGTTTTTGCAGGCCCCTGAATTACATCCCAAACAAGTGACCTGGAAAAAATAATCATAACTTTCTCTCTGAGCATCAGATTGAAATTTCGTAAGAAGTTACTGAAAGAGGGTTGACTTTAGTTTTCTTTTTATCGGTTTCAGGTCCTAACATTGAAACAACGACATGTGGAATTTCATACAAATTCTCTCTACTAAAAAAAATATAATTAGGTCATCTTGGGATATTGGGCATAACTCTTTCTTGGAGAATCCAATTTCGATTAGACTAGTGGCATTTGAAAGAGGACGCAGAGGGCTACCACTGGTCGTAATTTTAAAATTTGGAGATTTGAAACTACAGATTTACGTTCGTTTCAAGATTGAGCTCCTAAAAGAAAGATAATGAGATATGAGGAAGTTTCATGGCAAGGATCTGGTAACATGGATACTTTAGATGGAGCAATATTTTCATCTACATGATGGGCAAATATTGTAAAAGGTACATATTGCATGTTTATATTTAGAACCGAATCATTTTGTATGGTATAGAGTGCTTTGTTCTCATAAAGCACTTGTGACATGGTCAATTTTCACGGAGGAAATGATAGTACATTATGAGGAGACAAAGAGAAAAACCTTCTTGAGCTAATTGATAAATCTCAAACAAAAGGGTTCAATGGTAGAGGATATTGAGGATTTCCAAAAATTGAATACAAGGGTAAATGATATTCCAGAGAAGTAGAGGATTGATGTCTTCACAGGGACTTTAAAAGATAACATCCAACATGAGGTTTGCCTTTGCGAACTTGATTCATTGGAGAAGGCATACTAGTTGGCAATAAAAATGTAAAGAAAAATTATGGCAACAAGGAAGTCTACCACTGACAATTATAAATATGGAAGTGTTGTTTCTCCTAGCCTTCCACAACCTACAAGGTTGACACCACAACAATTGGAAGAAAAAATAGCAAAAGGGCTTTGTTACAATTGTGATAGAAAATACATTAAAGGTCATAAGTGTGCTGAGAAGAAATTATTTTACATAGATTGTGAATAGGAGGAAGAAAAGGATCAAGAAATGTCAAAAGCAGGGGATATACACTGGGAACCAACCCTAGAGAAAGAAGAAATGAATCTGACCATATGTTGTATTGCACTAGCAAGAATTACAACTCCTCAAACTCTCAAGATAGAAGGACATATCAAGAAGAAGAAGGTTCAAGTAGTGAAATATCAGGAAGAAAAGGATCAAGAAATGTCAAAAGAAAAGGATACTCACCAGGAACCAACCCCAAAGAAAGAAGAAATGAATCTGACTATATCTTGTAATGCACTAGTAGGAAACACCACTCCTCAAACTCTCAAGATATAAGGACATATCAAGAAGAAAAATGTTGAAGTAGTGAAAGATCACATTGAGCATCAACAACAAGTTCTCCAACTTTTAAAGGATAACCTCACTTTGGTGCAGAATAAAATGAAACAACGGGCAGATCAATATCGTAGTGAAAGAAGTTTTGATATAGGTGACTGGGTATTTCTACGACTACAATTATACACACAAATGTCCCTCAAGCAAGATAAGAAGGATAATAAATTATCACCAAAGTATTATGGTCCATACAAGGTGTTACAAAAGATTGGTACTATGGAATACCAATTGTAGTTTCCTGCATCTTCCCAAGTGCACTCAATTTTCCATGTTTCATGCTTAAAGAAGGTTATCTGTGAGAAGAGCCCAGTTCAAAAAATATCGTCGAAATTGACGAGGAAGGAAAAATCATATTGGAACCTAAAGTAGTCATGGAAACAAGAACCCGACAGCTAGAAAATCAGTCAATTTCAGAGTATCTCATCAAGTGGAAGAACTTACGTGCTGAAGATTTCACATGGGAGGATGAGAATTTTATACAGAATCATCCAGAACTACTCAAGCGTTGAGGACAACAATTTTTGAAGGAGAGGGGCATGTTACATCCCTATACTACTATTTTAACCCCTTATTGTTATTAGTGCAACCCCCTTATTATATTGTTGTTCCCATGTAGTACCCATATTGTTATTATTGTGCCCCATAGAAGCCCACTATTTTTATTGTTGTGCCCTTACATTATTATTGTTATGTCGGCTTTGATTATATTATGACCCCTTAGAATCCTATATATAGAAAGGAGGTCTCGTCATTTTTATCATCCAAGATATGTTCATTTGTGTAATGTAAAGGATATTGCCCACTTAAAGAGGCTTATTTCTAAGTCACTGGTCTATCTTTTCTATATTTTTATGAGTTGGTTTCATAACAAAGGAGATATACACTGAGGTTGAACTAGTGATTGTGGTGCAACTTCTTGATTATGTTTTGTTAATATGGAACTATTGAACTAATTTTTTAATGAAACTTTAATATAGTTATTGTCTCGACTTCTATTTTCATGTAATTGTTATGTCTTTTGATTCATAAGGTATTGAATTAGCTTAAGAATTGGTCTAGGAAGTGGTAAGGTCCCACCACAACCTGGAATCAAGTCTTGTAACCATTGTAGTATGTAGGAAGTGTGTTTTGATTCAGTAAGTAGATTCACATTTCATTTCCAAATCATTTTGTTAAATAGATATCAAAATTTCAGTACTTCATTTTGTACTTGAGTTATTACTCTGTTTACATAAATCTGGAAAAGGACAACAAGTATATTATCACTAACTCTTTGCAAGCTAAGGAATATTATGATGAATATCTCTTGTACATGACCAATTTCGTGATTACACTTTTACAGTCGAGGGGTCACATTTCTGTCATACTGAGCTTTCATCCGCTTCACATGAGTCTCGATTGCCAATGCAGCATCGCGACGAGTCTCATCTAATTTAGCTAAGTATAATAAACGTGTTTCCTCTTCGGAGGTAGCTGGTAATAATT
>APFE031358505.1:3522-33635 GCA_000404065.3 Pinus taeda
ACCCTACAGAAGGGATTTCTAGTATGCATCACACTTTTTGCATGTGGCAGGTGAGATGCATCACACCCTTAGCACTGAGCAGTTTGTATGGTCCAGTTTTGACCAGTTCTGAGTAGTTTTTCATGGAGAACTTCTGGGAGATGATGTAATCAGCTGACCATGCTCCTATAGGGTATGAAGCAACACTTTTAGGGACTTGGAAGCCCTTGGTTTATGGACATATGTTATTGGGGTTGCAGCGGCCAAATATTTCTATAACAAGAAGTGGAGACATCCACTCAAGCAGAGTCTTCCAAAGATGGACGGAAGCACACATGAGAAGCTGACAGATTTGTGGAGGATGTGAGAGATAATGTAGGAGAACCATCTTCTCAGTGTGGACAGAGGAGGTCACATGAGAGGTACACTAGATACATGGCCCTTGCGGGGGAATGTGTTGAGACCGAGCCATCTTCTTTCGTGGAAGCTGTGCAGCAGCTGATTTGGGTTGATGCTATGGTAGAGGAGTATGAATCCATAGTTCATCATAGTGTTTGGGAAGTGGTTCCAAGACCAAAGAACAAGTCATTTGTGAGTTCCCATTGGCTTTACAAGGTAAAGCAAGCTTCTGATGATGGGAGGATCATGTTGCTGCAGTGTATTTCGACAGAGGAGCAAGATGCTGACATTTTGACAAAGGCATTTTCTAAGTGTAAATTTGAGTTCCATACAGATAGGATCGGGGTGGCATATAATCCCTTTCTTGTTGAGAGGGAGTGTTGAAATGTGAAAGCAAGAATATTCCAATTTAATTTGTCCTTGAATTAAATTCGAATTTAGTCTTAACAACTACTTGGAAATAATTAATTAATCTATTTTGAATTAATTAGTTGGAGAAATTCAAGTTAGAAGTCTTTTTGAAGTCATGCAAGAGTTATCCCTTAAATTAAGGAGATAAGATTGAGTTATATTTGAGTTGTAATTAGTTAACGTAGTTTACTGAGTTAGTTCTAGTTAAATTAGTTCCAAATTGTTTGAGGAATTAATAAAGAGTTAACAGTCAGTTGATGCATGCATGCATCCAACTAGTGCTACTCTAGTTAACTGAAGATTCCCTCATCAGAAAATCATGCATGTCTATTTTGAGAAATACCAAGATGAGATTAAAGTCAAGGACAGTGTACTATTAGTTTCATGTGTTTTCTTATAAAGAAAACTCATGCATATAGTCAAGGCAATCATTCCTTGAGGATTGCGCAGTTATGACAATGTGTGAGAGAATGCTCCACTTGATAATAGGAGAATCATCCACAAGGAATAGTGCAAGGAAATAGAAGCTTGGATGGTAGAGAGGAAGGCTAGAGAGAAGCCTATATTCCCTGTGAGGATCTATGAGGATTGTACTGAGAGCTGGCTAGTTGTGAGAGCTAAGGCTTTATATAATTCCTATGTATTTCTACATTGTATGATAATACAGATAGTGGGGTTTTTAGTTGAGGATTTCCCCAAAGTATTTTCATGTGTTTCATGTGCATTTATTCTTCTTCTCCTAGTTATGTTGTTCAGCTCGATCTTTAAGCTTCCACAAATTGATAGTAAAAGTAGGTTATAGTTTTCTACTTTGATTTATATTGCATTACCAGGTTAACCTACACCAGATTTTGTACACAAGGTCACCTTATGATGGCTTCAATGCACCATGATTTTCAATGATCTCCACAAATCTTCAATATGCTACTTCAAAAATTTCTCCAAATCTTCCCTATTTTGGTCTCAAAAGAAGACTTCAACAAGCTCTATTTTTAAAATCCCAATAAATCAACACTTCCACGACAATAGCTATCACAACTTAGACCACAACAAATTCAACCATGACAACTACAACAACTTCAACCACGAAAGGTATAGTAGCTTCGACCACGACAACTACAACAACTTCGAGCATGAACACTATGACAACTTCAACCATGGTAGATTCAACTACGACAATAAATGAAGCTAATACAACTTCAACCACAACAACTACGATAGATAAGAAAATTTTGACCAGAGTAACTACGGTAACTACAAAAACTTAAACTATGATAGCTGTGACCACGGAAACTACGGCAGGTTCGATGACGAAAACTATCACAGGTTCGACCATGAAACCTATGACAACTTCAACCATGACAACTACGAAAACTACGACAACTTATTTTCTCCAAGCTCGAACCTATGGGAGACTATTTAAATCAAGAACGATTCCACAAACTTGTCTTCCTTGCTTTTCTAGGCCGCGGATTCTTCTCTCCCTCTGGTCTTTTCTCCACTGAAAATTCTGAGCTTGAATGGACGAATATAGTTTTATATTTATAGTGATTTCGTTTATAACTAAATGGAAATGCCTAATTGAAGTCAGGATGACTTGTATGACTGAGTGTAGGTCAGCTCACTACAAGGAATAATTTCCTTAACTTAAAAATTCAATATCTCACAAACTATTGGGAGTTCTGGGGCAAATAAAGGCTCGTTAAAAATAGGAAAAAATCCTCCTTAAGATGGTCTACAATCCATTTTTAAAGGATGCCTCCAACGTGTAAAAATTAATTTTTATTTCTAACTATCCTTAAATTTTATGCATAAAAAATTTGGGAAAGCATGAGAAATTTTTGGGACAACGTGGCTTCTTTATTATTTTTCTTCTTCATTGTTATCAATGTCATCATAGAGTCAATATGTAGGATTTCAACATCCATGTAGGATGACACATCAACAATTTCATCATATGCTAGTCCAGTCATAGTGCAGCATCATTAGGAGAACTCTAAACTAGTCTTTCAACCATCAAATGATCACCAACCATGTTATGAAGACCTCATCAAGTGCCATCTTAAATTGTGGTCATTCATCAAGAGTATGACATTAGAAAATGTAGTCCTCAATATGTCATGAAGGGCTTCTAAATACTTGGCACTTGGCACTTCTTAAGACTTTTTAATTAGTGACTTCACATACTAAATTGATGACATTCTTATCAAGCAAGAGTTATGACATCATCATCTGGAACCAACCATCTATTTATTCAACCTTATCATCTCATTCTAGGGTTTCATGATATTCATAAGGAATCTCAAGAATATTTTCCATATTGACATGAACCACAACACTGCTTAACAATCTCTCCCTTTTCCATTCATGGCAATATTCTTTCCCTTCCAATATTCTCTACCCCTTTGACATCGATGGCAAACGAGGTGCCCAAGTAATCCATCGGTAAAGGTTCTTCTTTTCTTGATCAATAGTAGTTCTTCATAGGTATGTTACTCCCCCTGTCATGGTGCTCTTCCTTTGTAGGTCTCATTCATGGATAGCTTCTACAAGAATGATTAAGAATCATAAACTCTCCTTAACAGTATGCATGGTCTCCTTTGGCATATTCTCCTTATCAAACACTTGGAATATCAAGGATGACTTTATCAGATCAACAACATGTATTGTTGGTTGAAGTATTGAAGAGACTTTTGGATTTAGTTTTCTTCCTTCTCCATACTTGTGTAGCTTTCCTTTATGGCTTGGCTATCATGGTTTTTTCTTGTTCAGGGACCCAAATCAAGTTACAATCACGTGCCATATGTCCAATGTTATGGAAATTGAAGCACTTGATCATGTTCATGAACAAAAAATCATGACTTCTTCTTATAATATTTCTTCTAGGAGATTAACGGGGACCATTATATTTGTGTTTGTGACATGCCCTACAGTATTTTTCCATGTGTCCAAAGTTTGTTAGATGTTAGTTGATTAGTGTAGTTATATGCACATGTGTCAGATAGTCAAGAGTGATATTAACCTATAGTTCTATGCATTGCTATTGTTGTTTTATTTTAGATAACCTGATGATTATGTTATATGTTGTTAATGGGTATGTTATAGGTTAACTTGTTATTGTATATGAAATTTAGCTTGACGATTAGGTTATATGTTAGTGATGAGAATGATAGTTAGCTTGATGATTAGGGCTTTAGAATTTATACCTTGATGTTATATGTGTAACACTAAACTGGATTGGCCTATGCAGATGGTTAGGAATACCACATTCAGGTATGAGACAACTTATTGTGTTGCATTATCTTGAATTAATCTAGACCGATCGTACATATGTGCTTTCTATGAATAAATGATAATTGTTTATGAGTTAGGATGTGAACATGTTAGTTAGTGATTTTTGTGGGTAGCATGATCTTATTTATGTTTAAGATGATGTGTCCAGCTAACAATCTTGATTTTGCAGACAATATAGCCTTCCCTGAGACATAGTAAGGTACGAGTTCGCTTAGCTTGTATATTTGGTGCTTGACTGTTTGATTATGTCATCTAGTTGATTTACTTAACATGGTATGTTGCATGTTTGTTGAATGTTTGATGAATTGCATAATATGACTATGTGTTGAAATGATCTTGTTTTAAGATGATTTTTCTAATACATATGAGTTGAGATAGCTGACATATACATGAGTATGATAGGTGATAGTGTAGCATTATATATTATGACTAATGACTATGGGTTGACCATGTATTATGACATGATTGCTAGTTATGGTAAAAGTTAGGTTTAAATTGATAGATATGATTGTATTGATAAGTGGAACATGTGGTTGACATGTGTGAGAATTTGTAGGAACATGCTTAGTATTGGTGTGACAAGGTAATAGTTGATGTGTTTATATAACTAATGGTTGGGTGATGCAACAACACATACTAAGCCTCAATTGCAGCAATGAAAAAGGTAAAAGAAAGGAATTGAGCAAGAATTTATTTAGCTAGGTTTGGAAACCCTAATTCCAAACAAATAAGTTCTTTGCATGTAGGGAGTCTTCTTAACCTTAGTTTTGTTGACATTCTGTGGATATGTGCTAGATTTATGAACATGTACTTGATAGGTATATTAGCTAGTCTCTAGTTACAGGTGGACTTGTCAAGATAATTGGAGTCCCTTGAGAGAGGGTGTGGATGTGTTCAGTTGCAAGGAAGAAATATTTGAACGAAAAGATAAGGCAATTTATTTATTTTTATGTTTATTTATGCACTAACATTATGTGTTTATGGCAATATAATTCAGGGAGTTGCATGGCAAGAGAGATTGTCATGAAACTTGAATAAGGCTAAGGTTGAGCTTTCCTTTGGAAGCAATGGGAACCTTGGGAATTGAGTGATGGCGTCCATTGTTAGTCTTGTGCTTTTGGTATTTTGAGATTTTTGTGCTTGATTTGCGATTTTGTGTGTGTATAGTGCACAGTTATGCCACTTTTTTGCAGTGTCATATTTTTGTTATGGGTTTTCATGATCTTATTCTTGTTTTTTTCTTGGCTTTCCTTTTATGTTTTGAGTCCTAGGAATTGGCAAGGAAAGGATGAATTTAATGGAGCTCAGGGAAAGTTATGTGGTACCCAACAGATAAGGTAAGACTCAGATGAAGCTCTGTGGATGAGTAAGTGCAACAGGAGGTAAAACTATGACAATTGATTGGACTGGTTGGGTCCATGGTGGTAAATGGATGATGGCAGTACAAACATGAGAAAGGTAACTAGAAAAGGTAAACTAAATGGACCTAAGGTGTCAGATGTCTTGACTAGGTTGGGAATGGTTGTTATCAATGTTGTTCATGTTGTGCACAAATAAGGAAATTCTCTTAACCTATGCCTTATGTTATCTGGTAATTATTTTGTGATTATGATTATGTTGATGTCTATATATGTATACATGTCTGCATGTATGTAGTTGTCTGATGTGATAATGATTGTTTTATGCTAATGATTATATATGTGTGTATATATGTATCTATGTCACAGTCTGAAAGGGTTGCCAGGGATCGTTCTTGTCGAGGAATAATTTATTATATGTGAATGGCATGAAGATATTCCTACTTCATGAGGAGTCAAGTGGGAAGGGTGGCCTGAAAAATATAGAAGGTTAGTAACATATGTTTATGAGTTGATATTATGTGATTATATTATGCCTATTTTATGCTACGATAGGTAACACTGAGAGATACATCAGTGAAATAAAGTAGTGTGTTTGCAACGTGATGGGGCAAGCATGGATAAGACACTAGGAGAAAGGTTTCTTGATAAAGATAGTGTGCTTTTTGATGCGAGGTACTATTGTTGTATATAATGCACATGTTTAATCTATGATGTTGTGCACATGTCGTGTTGTATATACATAACGTGTGGACATGTTGTTTATGAAATGTTATGTACAAGATGGTATAGATAGCGTTGTGTGAATATTGCATATGCACTACTATGTACATGATGGATATGTGATGTTTTGTGCATATGGTGTTGTGCACATGTTGGATATGAAGTGCTATTTACATTTGGTGTTCTATGCATGTTGTACATATGGCTCTATGCACATATGGTATTGTGTGCACAATTATACAAGTGGTATTCTGAGCATGTGGTGTCATGTACATGTTGTACATGTGGGGATGTGTGCATGTGGTGATTTGTGCATGTTGTGCATGTGGCACTATGTACATGTGGTTTTGCACACATGTCGTGTGTGTGGTATTATGTACATGTGGTATTGTGTACACATTGTACAATGGTGTAGTGTACATGTGGCGTTGTGTACACGTTGTGCAGGTGGTGTCGTGTATATATGATGTTGTGCACATGTTGTGAAGGTGGTATTGTGTATAAGTGGTACTTTGTACATGTGGTAGATATAGTACTAGTGTAGATGCATGTATTGCATGGTGTTGCATAACATGTGTAGCTATATGTGTATGCTGCACACTATGTGTATGTGCACATGGCTAAGGAGATGACATTGGGTGTTTTTCTGGTGTGGCAAGCGATCTAGAATGCGTACAGAATAAAGACAAAGGTCAAAGCTAAGGATTAATTAAAGGAAAAGTATGAGTATTTTATTTCAGTTTTAGTATGCATGTGTTTTATGACTATGGTATATGATGATTATATGTGATCTATGAGTATGGTTTATGATGGTTACATGTGATTTATGATGTTGATCTATGATAGTTGTGTTTTCATCTAACCATATGTGATATGTTTATACATGATGTTTTGATCAAACAATTACTTTGGCTTGTTGTGGAAGGAAGTGAAAAGGATTACAAGTGTACCTTATTCATGAACTACCAATGAGGCGTTATTTGAGGTTATTGCAATTTATTTGAATATAATGGAAATTATGTGCTTGGAACATGAATGCATGAACCTGCCTTGCTAGGTGGTTGAAATCGACTGCAAGAATCAGCAGTAGCAGCGAAAGAAATTGAAACATTCAGCAATATGATGGCAGAGTACTTTAGGAGCACGAACATTGTGGGAGACTAGTACCCAATAGTGTCCATTGATTTCCATGAGCATGCTATGATAGATAGGATGGTTTCGACGGAGGTATATGCCTTGGTTTTGTATCTTCTGATGTGTGGAATCCTTGCCAAGGGATGTTTCGCTCATGTTAGGGGATTCATGGGAACCTGGAAGGTTAGTGATTGCATGAAAAGGGGTGATCGGATTTCTCGATGGATTGTGTAGTAGACAAGGGAAGGTTGTGGATATATTGGTTTTAGTCATTAGCATTTACAGATGTAATCAGATGCATGTTGGGAGTGTAGCCTGGAACAATGAGATGGTAACTATTCACTGAGATGACAAGTGGCATAGGATTATAGCATCGGACATTGGATGCATATTTGATTGTGGCAGCGGATTCTAGACTTCTTAGGAAGGAGGTGAATCCTGGTACTACTTTTAATGGTGGAGGTGTGATCCTTTGGAATCCCTTTTTATTGATATTTTCATCATATCCTTTTATTTATTGCTTTATAAAATGTACATATGTGTTTATCGTGAATACCGTAATGAGTTGTGTTATAAAGCTCTAATACGTAGTATGCTTGTTATATGGTCATGTTGTCATCATGTTTCACTTTTGAACAGGTCATTCATTGTAAATACTACGATGAGCTAAGTTATAAAGCTTTATGGGCAATATGTTTTCTTTGCAGCAGTTTATTTGAGGTGATGGCGTGGTTTAACACCAAGGATGGTGTTCCCCAAGGGGGAGGGTTCTATAACAACCTTGGTGAAAAGTTCATGTAATAAAAGTAAATAAAGGAAAAAATAAGACCATGGGTAAGGGAAACATATTCCAAGCTGAATGATAGGAAAATAAATCCTAGTGGGCATCACTAGATGTGTGTTTTGGCTAAGGAAAAATGGTAAAGTCTAAGGCAAAGAAATTAAAAACAAAAAGACATTTTGACACATTTATTTGAAAATAAAAGAAATTAGGAGAAAAGGAAGAAAAAAGGTCACAAGTTGCATGTGAGGAGGAAACTGAAGGAAAATAATGGAAAATGAAGAAAATAGAGGCCTCGTTAATAAAAAGGCTCCTGAGGATCAGTGGGTAGGACTTAGTGTAAGTTTGGAGCTTTGTCATATTCTCTCTCTCACTCTTGGTCACTTAGAGTTTTTTAGGAGCACTCTATGTTGAAAATAGCAACAAGAAATGCTAAAAATAGAAGTGCTAAAAATAGCACTGCTATAAATAGTAGTTTGGGTACTAGTGCTGGATTGAGCAACAAGAAATGAAAAATAGAAGTGCTAAAAATAACATTCTATTTTTAGAAATTCAGTATGGATTCGTATTTTAGTCAGTCCCTGGACTAGAAATAGGAGGTAAACTTCGAATTTGAACTTAACAACTGTTTGAAAATAAATAAATTAATTCTCCATGAGTTAATTAGTTGTGAGAAATCAAACATGAAGTCTATGTGAGGACATGCAACAATTTCTTTATTAATTGAGGAATTTATCCATCAGTTAAAGAGATAAGGATGAGTTCTATATTGAGTAGTAATTAGTTGGCTCAGTTAACTAAGTCAAGTCTAGTTATATTTTATTTAAACAATTTGTTTAAGTTAAGTAAGTTCAGTTAGTTAATGCATGCTTGCATATAACTATTGTTCTTTAGATAGTTGAATATTCTCTCATGAATAACTCATGCATTTCAGTTCAGATAGAGACCCAGTTGAGATCAGAGAAGGGACAGTGTACTATCAGTTCAATGAATATTTTTATTATAAAGGAAGCTCATCCATGATGAGGATTTATCTCCTTCAGGACTGTGTAGTTGGATCAGAGATTAGTGAGTGTGTGAAGAAGCCAATTCACACAAGTGGTTGCATTGGACTCCAATCAAAATTGCACAAAGAAATAGGAGGCTTGGAGGGCAGACTGAAGGTTGGATGGAGGCCTTTGAATGTCTATGAGAAGCAAAGGTATTGCAGAGAGAGTAGGATAGCTTTTGAGCTTATTCTTTTTGTAATACTAGTTATATTTCCAGTTGTATGATAATACAGAGATGGAGTTTTAGGCTGGTGCTTTCCCCTAGATATTTATTCTATGTTATGTGTGATTGATTCCTTCTTATTAGTTATATGTGTTCAATTGATGTTGCTCATGTTCAATTAAGCTTCTGCTAAATTGGTTGTAGAAGTAGATCAAGTATTTTTCTTTAGTATATTGCATTATTAGCTGATCTACAGGTGGGAATTTCTACATGGTATCAGCGCATAGGTGATCAAGGAAGAATAGTATATAAGAAGGAAGAAGTTGAAGTTTTTTATTCTTTAATATAGAAATCGAGTTCTTATCACATCTCTATTTCACCTATGGCATTCAATGGTTTGAGACTCGAATATGCCCTTGATGGCAGTTTGAATTATACAGCCTGGAAGGATCGCATGGCAGCAATACTAGAGGATAATGGTCTAAAGGAATTCATTGATCAAGAAGTCTCCAAGCCAACTGGTGCTACTGAATTGGTTGAATGGAAGAAGTGTGTGGCTTGAGCTAGGAGAATCCTTCTGGAGGGAGTTCGAGATCACATAGTCTCGAGTCTCCATGGGAAGGAGACACCATTTTCAATGTGGAAAACATTAAAAGATCTATATCAAAATAGTAGTGATTAGAGGAAGTTGGCACTAAAATACAAGCTTTGGAAATCATGTGTGAAAAGGGTGACACAATCTCTACGTATCTGAACAAGCTTGCCACATGCAGGGATGAGCTTGAAAGTGTAGGGATCGCGACAACTGATGATGACATGGTATTTTTGCACTTCGTGATCTTCCTAAGAGCTGGCATAGCTACCAGGACTCGGTTAATGGAAGAGAAAAATTGCCAGATTGGGAAAGACTTTGGTCGGGTCTGATGCAGGAGGAGATAAGAAGAAGCACCAAAGATGGTTCTTCATCCATGGAGGATGAGGAAAATTGTGCCTTAATAAGTAAGGTGAAGAAAGGGAAGGAGAAGGATTCTCTTTCCAATTCGAGTTCTTCCCATCATGGGAATATGTTTGACAAATTTAAAGTGCGATGCTTTCATTGTCATGAGGTGGGCCATTTTGCTACAAATTGTCCACTGAGGAAATCCAAGAAGGGATCCATGGAAGGATCTGAAGGTGAAGCTTTCGCCTCACAGTTCGAGTTGGATTTCACACTGTTCGCATGCATGGTTTCTTCCATGGTGGGAAGTGGTTGGTTTCTTGAGAATGGAGATTCTCTCCACATGACGAAAAACAAGAGTTTGTTCAGTACCTTGGAGAAGAAAGTTCTCCAGATACTCATAGTGATGGGTAATGATGAAAAGTATAATGTCTCAGGTGTAGGCATGGTTATTTTTCAGAGGGAACATGGAGCTCGAACTACCTTGACCGATGTCAACTATGTACTAGGACTGAAGAGAAACTTGTTGTCAATCGCGATGCTAGAAGACAAAGGCTATGATGTATTCTTTAGTAAGGGAAAGGTTTTCCTTATACACGTCATCACTAGACTGGTGAAGCAGATCCGTTCACGGGTTAAGAACCTGTATGCTCTTGAGGTTCAAGGTGCATGCAAAGTCTTGAGTAGCAAGGCAACTGATGGAGAGTTGGTGGCTGAGAGGGAGAGTACATTACTTCTTAAGATGCAGTTCCAGAAGAAGTTTCAGATGATTGTGGAGGAGCCACAATCGGTGCAACAACTTCAGGAGGTTGTGGAGCAGCCACAATAGCAGAAGCTGGGAGGAGATCGAGTAGAGACATCTACTCATGTAGAGACCTCCAGTAGGGGGAAACTTCGAGCCAGGTGGGCAAAGGGATCACATGCAGCCATACCTCCAAGTAGGAGGTGGGGCAATGTAGAGTGATCATCCCACAAAGCCTAGGGGCAGGATCCTTAAGGTACCCAACCTCTTTGATTCAACTTTGCTACAGGAGCCCCGATAAGGAGGAGCAGGACTAACTGATTGGGTAGAGACAGATGCAGATGGAGCGACAAAGAGAGCTATAATGCACAAGTCCCACGACTATGTAGAGCTAGCAGGCTACAGTAATGCGAGAGGCACATGATTGTTGCACCAGTGCAGGATGGCATAGAGAGGTGTGCAACAGTGCGAGATGCATGGAGTGTTGCAGTAGCTCAGAGGTTAGAGAAAGAGCACTTGTCAGTAGCAGGTAGAGCTTTAGGATCATAGTATGTTTCTAGCCCAACAGAGAGGTCAGTTGGGAGTTTTTTTTGTTCCAAGAGTTGCTGGAGCAACCACACATGGTATGAGTGTTGCATGAAGAACATTATAAAGGTACATGATCAGGTTCAAGTTGAATCCTTTCTTGTTGAGAGGGAGTGTTGAAAATAGAAACAAGAAATGCTAAAAATAGAAGTGCTAATAATAGAACTGCTATAAATAGCAGTTTGGGTACCAGTGCTGGATTGAGAAACAAGGAATGAAAAATAGAAGTGCTAAAAATGGCATTCTATTTTTAGCAGTTCAGTATGGATTCCTATTTTAGTCAGTCCCTAAACTAGAAATAGCAAGTAAAATTTGAATTTGAACTTAACAGTTGTTTGAAAATAATTAAATTAATTCTCCATGAGTTAATTAGTTGGGAAAAATCAAATATCAAGTCTATGTGAGGACATGCAACAATTTCTCTATTGATTGAAGAATTTATCAATCAGTTGAATAGATAAGGATGAGTTCTATACTGAGCAGTTATTAGCTGGCTCAGTTAACTGAGTCAAGTCTAGTTATATTTGATTTAAACAATTTATTTAAATTAAGTATGTTCATTTAGTTAATGCATGCTTGCATGTAACTTTCGCTCTTTAAAAAACTGAATATTCTCTCATGAATAACTCATGCATGTCAGTTCAGATAGAGACCCAGTTGAGATCAGAGAAGGGACAATGTATTATCAATTGGATGAATATTTTTCCTATAAAGGAAGCTCATCCATGATGAGGATTTATCTCCTTCAGGACTGCGTAGTTGAATCAGAGGTTAGTGAGTGTGTGAAGAGGCCAATTCACACAAGTGGCTGCACTAGACCCCAATCAAAATTGTGAAAATAAATAGGAGGCTTGGAGGGCAGACTGGAGGTTGGATAGAGGCCTTTGACTGTCTATGAGCAGCAGAGGTATTGCAGAGAGAGCATGATAGCTTTTGAGTTGATTCTTTTTATAAGACTAGTTATATTTCCACTTGTATGATAATACAGAGATGGGGTTTTAGGCTGGTGCTTTCCCCTGGATATTTCTTCTATGTTATGTGTGATTGATTCCTTCTTATTAGTTATATGTGTTCAATTTATGTTGCTCATGTTTGATTAAGCTTCCGCTAAATTGGTTGTAGAAGTAGATAAAGTATTTTTCTTTAGTATATTGCATTATCAGGTGATCTATAGGTGGGAATTTCTACACTCTAGTTTGGAGCAAGGAAGGGAAGAACACGAAAAACAAAGGAAATGACAACAAGGATTAAGGAAAGGAAACTAGTATCAAGCAGCTTTAGCAAGAATAATTGCAGGTGAACTTTTACATGTGCAATTTCCTAGCTAGTTTGGACATGCATGGCTTTGCATTTTGCTGTATGGTTCTCTTATTGTCGATGATATGGTTTTGTCAGGTTATGAAAATGGATTTTAGACTAGCCTAGATTTTATCTAGATGCCATGGTATGTTGGGATTTTTATTTCAGTTTTTGAGCTTTGGTTTGTCGAATGGATTTCAGAATCCGGGGCGGAGGTAGTCTCAACATTCATTCCCAAAGGCCAAGGAATCCCTTGACTGGTTTTAGTGCGACACACAATAAAGCCTGAGGGAACAGTCTTGGTTTAAGGCCTAGTGATCAAGGTTTTGATTATGGTAAATCTTGAGAGACAAGGAGATGAAAATTTCCTTAAGGATACTAATGGATTCCAGATGGCATTCCAAGTTATGTTTGGTTGTGATTAGAGCACCAAATTGGTTGTGATAATTGGTTGATGAGGGTGGAAGTGGTTTAAACTCTAGATTCCCTTGGTTGTTCTTAGATTATTTGTTATATGAGATCCCACATTCATGCTTGGAATATGGGACAGCGGTGACTGGTTGAAGAGAGATTTAGTTCAGCCATGTCTATGGTCGGATTGTAAATGGAAGTCCAAAACCTCGTCAGATTTGCATATGATTAACAAAATATAAATTCTCTCACTTTTGCACCAATTTATATGCGGATTTAATGGTTGTCATATCTTTGATATTTATATGGTTTATGATGGTTATAAGCATGGTTGATTGAAGGGTTTATGACATGGTTATTTCATATATTTACTTGTAATTGATAAATGGATGGATACAAGACCTAATTGATGATGTAGTGTTTCAATGTAGAAGGAGGTGATCCTTCTAGTTATGTTTCATAAGTTATTTATGTCATTTATGCTTTGTCTTGTATCCTAGACCTGTAGGTTGTATTGATTCCAAGTGTTTGAAAAAATGTCAGTCCCAGTTGGGGATGATTAGACCTAGTCCTAAGGGTGATTTTTGATTGATCAACATTGTTATTATGTTTTTAATGAATTATGGAATTTACAGTAGGTTCTAGAAAAAGGCCAGGATTCTCGTCTAGAAAAGTGGCTTAATTCCCAGGGTTGTTGGCATAGAACTGGCAATTCTGGTCCACAATCACTGGCAGGAAAGCCTATTAGAGTGACTTTAGGTTGTTGGTTGCTCCCTTTCCTATAGAATGACAACAACTATGGCATAAGAGTTGTATAATAGCAGTGGGACCCAGGGAGAGGTTGTCTAATTGGTTGACTTGTATCTTTGGGGTTCTGTTGATGATGTTGGATGACTGTATGTGATGTTTTTGTTGGAAATACTGAGGGGGGGGGGTGAATCAATATTTTTTTTTCAATTCTTACTTTTACCATTTATATTTAGAACACAAAATGAAGAATAAGAATAAATGATTTTATTAATTTATTCTTTACAATAAATGAAGTAGAATATATATAGGGCTCCAACCCTAAATGAAGACATTGATGTTCAATCTCCCAGGCTCCAAGCTATATTTTGTAAACACTGACTCGGACTTCTAATTTTGAAACCTTTTCAATTTTGAGCCACCAACCTCAAGGGATATAACCCTGTATCTAGTTTAGGCTACAACATAGTTTCTTGAGGACTCCAATCCTCGAGGGCTCCAACCTTATCCTCCAAGGCACCAACATTGTCATATTGAGGCTCCACCCTCTTGGGATCAACCCTTACTTTACTTTGTGGTTATAATTCGCGGCTCACAATGTCTTCTTCAACAAGCCTTGTCAATCTTCTGCTATGCCTTCACTTAGTATCCACGTTATATCATTAATGACAACATTGTTCTTCACATGAAGGTGTTACCACTACTATTCATGTTACCCAAACAAAACTTCTTCAATGTCACCTCATGATGGCTTCAAAGCACAATGGCCTTCAATGATTTCCACAAATCTTCAATATGTTGCTTTACAAATTTCTCCAAATCTTCCCTATTCTGGTCTCAAGAGAAGACTTCAACAAGCTCTATTTCTCTAATCCAAATAAATCAACACTTCGACCACGACAACTTTGACCATGACAGCTTCAACCACGACAACTATGAAAGCTTCAACCACAAAAACTATGACAACTTCGACCACGACAACTATGGCAGCTTTGACCATGGAAACTACGGAAACTTTGACCATGTTAGCTTCAACCACGGTAATTATGGCATCTTCAACTATGGTAGTTGAGACAACTTCATCGACAACAACTATGGTAGCTAAGATAACTTCGGCTGCAACAACTACGACAACTATGACAACTTAAACTACGATAGCTACAACTATGGAAACTATAGCATGTTCGACCGTGGTAACTATGACAGGTTCGACCATGGAAACTTTGACCACAATAACTACAGAAACTACGACAAGTTCTTTTCTCCTAGCTCGAACCTGTGGGAGACTATTTAACCTAAGAACAATTCCACAAACTTTTCTTCCTATATTTTCTAGGCTGCAGATTCTTCTCTACCTCTTGTCTTGTCTCCACCAAAAATTATGAGCTTGAATGGATGAATTTAGGTTTATATTTATAGTGATTTCTTTTATGACTGAAGTGAAATAGCTATTTGAAGTGCATCTGACTTATATGACAGAGTGTAGGTCGACTCATTGCTAGGAATTATTTCCTTAACTTAAAAATTCAATATCTCACAAACTATTGGGAGTTTTCGTGCAAATAAAGGCTCGTTAGACAGAGGAAAAAATCCTCTTTAAGGTGGTCTAGGATCCATTTTGAAAGGATGCCTCCAAGGTGTCCAAAATCGTTTTCCATTATGATGGTCCTTAAATTTTATGCATAAAAATTTGGAAAGCATGAGGAATGTTTGGGTAACGTGGCTTCTTCACTCTTTGGGTTTTTCATTGTTATCAATGTCATCATAAAGTCATTATGTAGGATTGCAACATCCATGTAGCATGACACATCAACAATTTCATCATATAATAGTGCAATCATAGTTCAACATCATTTGTAGAACTCCAAAATAGTCTTCCAACCATCAAATGATATCCAACCATGTTATCAGGACCTCATCATGTGCCACCATAAATTTTTTTCATTCATCAAGAGTATGACATCATCAAATGTAGTCCTCCATATGTCATCAAGGGATTCTAAATATTTATCACTTGGCATTTATTAAGACCTCTTCATTAGTGACTTGAAATATTAATTGATGACATTCTTATCAAAAAAGAGATATGACATCATCATCTAGAACCAAGCATCTATTGTCTTCAACCTTATCATCTCATTCTAGGGTTTCATGATATTCATTAGTCATCTCAAAAATATTTTTGATATTGACGTCAATGAAAAGATCGATTAACAATCTCCCACTTTGTCATTGATGGCAATATTCTTGCCCTTCCAACATCCTCTGCCCCTTTGACATTAATGGAAAACAAGGTTCCCAAGTACTCCCCCTATCAAGATTATTCTTTTCTTCATCAATAGTAGTTCTTCATAGGTATGTTACTCCCCCTATGATGGTGCTCTTCCTTCTAGAAATGTGGTCCATGCTAGATGCATCTACATTTCTTCATTTGATGAACGAACTCCTCATGCCTGCATAAGCTCCTCTAGCTTATTTAGACAAGAAACATTTCTAGCTTGTGATCAATTGGAAGAAACCTTCAGAAATAATCCATCAAATGAGTTAGAAATCATGTTCTTCAATGGGTTTTCTCCCAACAGATGATCTATCAAAATATGATTATCCATGTGTGACTCATTAATAATTTCATAGGTCCCATTCATGGATAGCTTCTACAAGAATGATTAAGAATAATGAAATCCCCCTAAGAGTATGCATGGTATCCTTTGGTAGAGTCCCATTATCAAAAACTTGGAATATCAATGATGACTGTATCAGATCAAAAACATGTGTCATTGGCTGGAGTGTTCAAGAGGTTTTTGGATTCAGTTTGATCCCTTCTCCATACTTTTGTAACTTTCTTCTCTGGCTTCGTTGTCATGGTTTTAGTTTTTTCAGGGACCCAAGTCAAGTTACAATCACATACCATATTTCCAATGTTACTGAAATTGAAGCACTCCATCTTGTTCATGAATGAGAAATCATGACTTCTGTAGGTTTTAACCCCGTATAGAAATTACTTGCATACAAATTCTTATACACAAAAAATAAACAATGCGAGAGCAAAACACATAAAACACATATACACATAGATTTTCCCCTGGATCCCAAAACCAGGACTACCAACTTGATTTTTCATTATATTCCTTTCAATGCTATAATACATATTTGTACATACTGAAGCATCCAATACCATGGACTGAAAGACTGCATATGCAATGTCTGGTCTAGTACAGACCATTGCATACATCAGGCTACCAACTACACTTGCATATGGAACACAGGACATGTACTCTTCCTCTTCTTATGTCTTGGGACACTATTCATCAGATAACCTCACACCTACAGGAATAGGCAACTTTACTGGTTTACTATCTTGCATATTAAACTTCTACAGTATTGTCTTGACATACTTCCTCTGATTTAACTAGAGCTTCCTCTTTTCCCGATCTCATTAAATCTATATTCCCAAAATATAGTTTGTAGCACCAAGATCTTTCATGTCGAATTTGGAGGCGAATTAGGTCTTCAAATCCCTGATAGTTTCTTTGTCATTTCTAAACAACAACATATCATCCACATACAAGACCAGATAAATAACACAATCACCAATTAATTTATAATACACACAGTGATCTGCTTTGCTTTTGTTGAAACCAAGTCCCCATATAAATGTATCAATTTTTTGATACCACATCCTTGGTGACTATTTTAACCCATACAGAGACTTCTTTAACTTGCATACTAGTTCTTTCTTACCCTTCACCGCAAAGCCTTTAGGTTGCTTCATGTAGATCTCTTCTTCCAGATCCTTGTGAAGAAATGTTGTCTTCACATCCATTTGTTCTACCTCAAAATCAAAAGTAGAAACAACAAATAAAAGTAATCTAATAGAAGCTACCTTGGCAACAGGAGAAAAAATATCACCAAAATCAATTCCCAACACCTAGGAATAACCTTTTGCTACCAACCGAGCTTTGTATTTCTCCACCTTTCCTTCTGCATTTGTCTTCTTCTTGAACACCCATTAGCTGCCAATGGGTTTCCTTCCAGCCAGTAACTCCACTAGATGCCAAGCCTAATTTTTGTTCAAAGATGCCATTTCATTAACCATGGCCTCTTTCCAGAGTTTCCCATCCTCTGAATCTACTACTCCCTTCACAGTTCTAGGATCATCATCAGTAATAGATAAAGCAAAATTTGAACAGAAAGCAAATGGACTATACCTTTCTCGCTGCCTTCTTTCTCGAACTGATATTCTCACAACCAGATTTTGTGGCTCTTCATCTTCTAATTCCTCCTCTACTGTAGAGTTTGATTCTTCATCCTTTAGCACAAACTCTATCTTCTCAGGTTCCTTTGGTTGGACTTCATGTTTCATAACATCTTTCACCTCTTTGAACACCACACCTCGGCTATACACAACCTTCCTTGTTACTGGGTTCCAAAGCTTATAGCCCTTTAAACCATCCTTATACCCAATAAAGATGCACTTTTCAAATTTACCATCCAACTTGGTTTGTTTCTCCTTTAGAACATGTACATATGCATCACATCCAAATACCCTCAGATGTGAAAGAGAGGGTTTCTTACCAGTCCATACCTCTTGTGGAGTTTTATCCTCCAATGTTGATGAAGGAGATCCACTGACCAAGTAACATGTTGTCTCCACTGCCTCTGCCCATAATTCCTTTCCTAACTCGGCACCACTGAGTATGCTTCTTGCCCTTTTCATCAACGTCTTATTCATTCTTTCTAAAACTCCATTTTGCTGAGGTGTATATGGAGTAGTCTACTACCATACTATACCAAACTTCTTAAAAAATTCTTCAAATTCCTTACTGCAAAACTCTCCATCGTTATCTGTCCTCAACACCTTTATCTTCTTCTCTGTCTGGGTTTCCACCAGAGCCTTGAATTCTTTAAACCTGTCAAGGACTTCAGATTTCTTCTTAAGGAAATATATCCATGTATTCCCTGAGAGGTCATCTATAAATGATACATAGTACACAAACTTACCCAGTGATGGAACCTTCAGAGGTCCAAACAGATCATTGTGCACAAGCTCTAATATCTGTTTCACCCTCTTACTACTAGAGGGGAAACTCGCCTAATTTTTCTTCCCATATACACAATTTTCACTAAAATTCAAAATCCAGAGAGCTATTACTCATACCTTCTACCATACCTTTACCATGAAGTACTAGAAGGCCCTTCTGCCCAATATGTCCAAGCCTTTGATGCCACAGCATGGTCTTCTCTCCAGAGACCACTAGATTTTCTGCTCCACTCTTAGGAACCACAAAATTGTTACACCCATCAATAATAGTGCTACCTTGAAGCTTGTACGGAGTTCCAATCCAAACTCCCTGCATCAATACCAATGCTCCCCAAACCATCTTGTAGATATACTTCTCAAACAATGCTTTTGCACCTGCATCATCCAACTTGCTTACAGAAATTAGATTTCTGGTCAATGTAGGAATATGCAGTACTCCCAGTAGTGTTCTAGCCCTTCCACCTTGCAACTTCAACTTTACATTTCCACGACCAACAATTCTAGCCTTCCTATCATCCCCCAAGAAGACATCACCACCATCATATTTCTCATACTCAGAGAACAACTCTCTCTGGGGAGTGAAGTGAAAGAAGGCACTTGAGTCAATCAAACATACCTCATGATTTACATGTGTACTTGAAGAGGCCAAGCACACATCCCCACCTTCATATGAGGTAGTTATCACCTCTGTAGAAGGAGCATCATCAGATCCCTTTCCCTTGTCAGGAGCTTTAGATTTACAATCCCTTTTGCAGTGCCCTTCCTTTCCACATTTCTATCACACCACCTTTATAGTTTTTCCTAGAGATTTAGATCTCCCTCTAGATTTAGATCTCCCACTTGATAACTTATTTTTGTTTCTATTTTGAGACCGTCCTCGTACAGACAAGGCATCACCATTCTGTCTCTCCATATTTTCCCATCTCATCTCCTCCATCAACAAGGAAGAAACTATTTCATCAAACTGCAAGGCAGTTTCATTGCTACCTATTGCAATAACTAGACTATCCCACGAATTTGGTAGAGAACACAACAAACTGATGCACTTATCTTCAACTCAAATTTTAATTTCAATAGATAATAACTGACTTACCACAGTATTAAATGCGTTTAGATGTTCTGTCATCGAGTCTCCATCTTTCATCCTAAGGTTATAAAATTTTTTTCGTAGGAACAATTTATTCACCAGAGACTTAGATTGATACAAATTCCCTAACTTGTCCCACAAATCATTAGTTGTAGCTTCTGTTGATACATTCAGCAATACTGAATCTGAGAGACACAATTGTATTGTGCTCTTTGCCTTCTAATCCAACTTCTTCCATTATTCATCGGACAATCTAGTTGGTTTAGTACCCAGATCTACCGTGATCCATTGATCTTTATCCACCAACAGATCTTCCATCTTGAGTTTCCACAACTCAAAACTTTGACCATTAAATTTCTCGATCTCTATCATTCCACTGCTCACCATCTTCTTTCATCACTAGAATTGATCTCATAGATCTCCCACTGAACAAGGTCTACCATAGGCCCGAGCAAAACCCCTCAGCAACCAAGGCGTCCCCTTGAAGCCAAATCTACTTTGATACAAAATGTAGGTTTTAACCCCATACAGAAATTACTTTCATATGAATTATTAAACACATAAACTAAACAATGCGAGAGCATAACACATAAAACACATATACACAGATTTTCCCCTGGATCCCAAAACCAGGAATACCAACTTGATTTTTCATTATATTCCTTTCAATGTTACAATACATATTTATACATGCCAAAGCATCCAATACCATCGCGCCGAAAACCATGGACCAAAAACCATCGCATCCAAAACCATGTGCGAAAATCATGCACAAAACCATAGGTGGGTCCACCCATCCTAACATAGGGTCCAAAACCAAAAAACCCCCATAAAGTGGGGTTATGGGTACACCTCAAACCCCCTGTGACTCCCCCGCTACGCCAATTGGTGCAGAAAAGGGGGGGATCCGCCCCCCTCTAACCCCCCGATTAACTACGTGGGCTAGTCGTGGAAAGAATATAACGCAACCCAACAACTTCTTCATATAAAATTTCTTCTAGGAGAATGATGGGGACCATTATATTTGTCTTTGTGATATGCCTTACAATCTTTTTCCATGTGCCCAAAGTTCTCCAAATCTTCCCTATTCTGGTCTCAAGGGAATACTTCAATAATATTTATTCATCCAATCCCAGTAAATCAACTCTTCAACCATGAAAACTACGACAACTTCGACCACGACAGCTTCAACCATAAAAAATAAAACAACTTTAACCACACGATTTACGGAAGCTTTGAGAATGACAACTATGGTAGATTCAACCATAGAAACATTGAACATGGTAGCTTCAACCACAACAACTATGGCAGCTTCAACCACGGCAATTGAGACAGCTTCAACCACAACAACTATGGAAGTTGAGACAACTTCGACCACAAAAACTATAGAAAATATGAAAACTTAAACTACGACAACTGTAACCACAGAAACTACGATAGGTTCGACCCCAAAAACTACGACAGATTTGACCACGGTAACTACGAAAAATTCGACCATGAAAACTATGAAAACTTATTTTCTCCTATCTCAGACCTATGGGAGACTATTTAACCCAAGAACAATTCCCAAACTTGTATTCCTTGCTTTTCTAGGTTGCGACTTCTTCTCTACCTCTTGTCTTGTCTCCACTGAAAAATCTGAGTTTGATTAGATGAATTTAGGTTTATATTTATAGTGATTTCGTTTATAACTACATGGCCACGTCTATTTGAAGTGCGGCTGACTTGTATGACCGAGTGCAGGTCAGCTCATTGCTAGGAATAATTTCCTTAACTTAAAAATTCAATATTTCACAAACTATTAGGAGTTTTGAGGAAAGAAAAAGCTCATTATAAAGAGGAAAAAATCCCCTTTAGGATTGTCTAGGATCCATTTTAAAAATATGCCTTCAGGTTGTCCAAAATAATTTTTCTTTTTAACTGTCTTTAAATTTTATGAATAAAACATTTGGGAAAGAATGAGAAATGTTTGGGACAAGGTGGCTTCTTAATTCTTTGGCTTCTTCATTGTTATCAATGTCATCATAGAGTCATTATGTAGGAGAGAAGCATCCATGTAGCATGACACATCAACAATTTCATCATATACTAGTGTATTCATAGTGCATCATCATTAGGAGAACTCCAAAATAGTCTTCCAACCATCAAATGATCTCCAACCATGTTATCAAGACCTCATCGAGTTCCATGATAAATTCTGGTCATTTATCAAGAGTATGACATCAACAAATGTAGTCCTATGAATTTCATCAAGGGCTTCTAAATACTTGGCACTTGGCACTTCTTAATACTTATTCATTAATGACTTGACGTATTAATTGATGACATTCTTATCAAGCAAGAGTTACGACATCATCATTTGGAACTAGGCATCTACTGTCTTCAACCTTGTCATCTCACTCTAGGGTTTCATGATATTCATTAGGTATCTCAAGAATATTTTCTATATTGGCATGAATGGCAACATTGATTAACAATCTCCCCCTTTGTCATTGATGGCAATATTCTTGCCCTTCCAATATTCTCTCCATATTTGACATCAATTGAAAACGACGTGCCCAAGTACACCCCCTGTCAAGATTCTTCCTTTCTTCATCAATAGTAGTTCTTCATAGTTATGTTTCTTACCCTGTCATGGTGCTATTCCCTCTAGAAATTTGGTCCGTGATAGATGTGTTTACATTTTTTCATGCGATGAACCAACTCCCTTGGCCTGAACAAACTTTTGTAGATTCTTTAGATAAGAAACATTTCTATCTTGTGATCAAGTGGAAGAAACCTTGAACAATAGTCCATTGAATGGGTAAGAAAACATGTCCTTAAATGGAGTTTCTCCCAAGAGATAATCTATCAAAATATGAATCTCCCTGTGTGATTCCTTAAGAATTTCATAGGGCCCATTTAGGGATAGTTTTTGAAGGAATGATTAAGAATCATAAACTCCCCCTAATAGTATGCATGGTCTCCTTTGGAAGAGTCTCATTATCAAAATCATTAAATATCAAGGATGACTTTATCAGATCAATGACATGTGTTGTTGGCTGGAGTGTTCAAGAGAATTTTGGATTCTATTTGCTTCCTTCTCCGTACTTCTATAACTTTCTTCTCTGGCTTGGTTTTCATGGTTTTATCTTGTTCAGGGACCCAAGTCAAGTTACAATCATGTGCAATATGTCCAATTTTATGGAAATTGAAGCACTCCATCTTGTTCAAGAATGAGAAATCATAACTTCTTCTTGCAAAATTTCTTCTAGGAGATTGACGGGGACAATTATATTTGTCTTTCTAATATGCCCTACAATCTTTTTCCATGTGCCTAAAGTTTGTACAAGAACAGTAATAACCAAGAAATATACTTTGGTGTCTAGGAGATGAATATTTTCTTGAAGTACTTCTGAAGTCTTTCTTCCTTTGGATTCTTTGATGATATTCATTCCCATTTATATTCTTGACACCATCTGCAAGTCTTCTTGGAGTAGGATTTCTTGTAATGTTGTCATGATTCTTCTCCTTTACTTTGCTAGAACTGGGAGCATCAACATTTCTTCCAAGCTTCCTCATATCATTGATTTTTGAACAATTAGCATTCTTCCTTGAGGACTCACCTACATATCCAAGCCTTGATTTATCTATGGGGGACCTTTTATGACTTAGGATGCCATATAGGGTATGTGAGTTTTTCATGTTCTTATTTAGCAAGTCAACTTCCTTTTTAAGAAACACAATTTCTTCCTTCATATTGGTTTCTTCACATGATTGGACCTTCAGAGAAGTGATTTATAATCTTAACTTGGTGATGTCAACATCCTTTTATTCTAGTTGGCATATCATGGTGTTTCTCTCCTTTTTCGCTTCATCAGATTATCCTTCTATGAATTCCAAGGCTTCCATCACCTCCTCAGCTCCTTGTGCTTGTTTCCTTTGTTCTTCTATTTGATATCTAAGGGAGGAGACCTCTTCCTCATATTGACCAATCTCTCCTTCAAGTTTGTTCAAGCTCTTGAGTCTTTGCTCTAGGTGGCTTGATAAATTTTCTTCCCTTTTATTTCCCTTATCCAATTGATTTGCAATGGATATGACTTCTTCATGATCCTTTCTTTTGTTTTGATGAAATTATTCCTTAATATTAGCTAGCTACTCATCTCTTTATTATACTTGAAGTTTGACAAGGTCAAATTCCTTCCTTGTCTTCTCTTCGTCGCCAATTTGCAAATTCTTCTTAAGTTTCTCATTTTCATTTTGTAAATTGTTAATCTCTTCTATGGCAGTGATAAGTTTAGTGAGGATATCTTCTTCAAAATATTCTTCACTCTTCATCTTCTATGTCTCATTTATCCTTGGTGTCATCACTCTTATTTTTAGCTTCCTTGATGGGGTCAACAATCCTTTTGAGTGAAGGTCATGAAGTTTATCCCATATGCCCTTTTGTGACAAACATTTTTCCAAATTGGTCTTTATAGAATTTGGTAGCCCATTCAAGATTTCCTTCGTCACTTTTGCATTGTATTCCTTGGATTCTCAGTTCATCATGTTATCAGTAATTACTAATTCCCATACTTCAATGCATTCAATCTTTAAGAAATTCCTCATTCTCTCCTCCAATATATCAAAGTTACCATTGAACAATGGAGCCTTCACAAATTGATTGATTTCAATTTCAGTGGTTGAGGGAGACAAGTCTTTAGGAGGATTGGAGACTTTCTTCCTTGGCTTCATCATTTGTGTTCTAGTGATCAACCTTCAAGCTATTAGCTTTCGAGTGAAGGTACTCGCTCTGGTACCAATTGTTGGAAATACTGAGAGGGGGGGTGAATCAATATTTTTTTCAATTGTTACTTTTACTAGTTAGATCACTTATATTTAGAACACAAAATGAACATTTAGAATAAATACTTTTATTTATTTATTCTTTACAATAAATCAAGTACAATATATGTAGGGATCCAACCCTAGATGAAGACAGTGACCTTAAATCTCCAACACTCCAACTTGTATTTGCCAAACACTGACTTGGACTTCTAGGGCTCCAACCTAGTCAATTTTGAGGCACCAACCTCAAGGGATCCAACCCTATATCTTGTTTAGTCTCCTACCTAGTTTCTTGAGGACTTTGATCCTCTAGGAATCCAACCCTATCCTTCAAGGCACCAACCTTGTCTTTTCAAGGCTCCACCCTCTTGGGGTCCAACTCTTACTTTACTTCGTCAAGATGTATTTGGTTATACTTCATGGCTCCCAATATCTTCTTCAACAAGCCCTATCAATATTAAACTATGCCTTCACTTAGTCTCCAAGTGACATCATCAATGACAACATTGTTCTTCACATGATGATGTTACCATTTCTCTTCATGTTACCCAAACAAAACTTCTTCAAGGTTACCTCATGATGGCTTCAATGCACCATGGTCTTCAATGATCTCCACGAATCTTCAATATGCTTCTTCATAAATTTCTCAAAATATTCCTTATTTTAGTCTCAAGAGGAGACTTCATCAAGCTCTATTTTTCCAATCCCAATAAATCAACACTTTGACCACGACAACTACGACAACTTTGACCATGACAACTTCAACCACGATAACTATGAAAAATTCAACCAAAAAAACTATGATAGGTTTGACCATGACAACTATGGAAACATCGATTACAAAAACTACGACCACCTCAACCACAATAGCTTCAACCAAGGCAACTACAAAAACTGAGACAACTTTGACCTTAACAACTATGGCAGCTGAGACCACAATAACTATGGCAGGTTCGACCATGGTAACTGCAACATCTAAGACCAAAAGAACTACATCAACTTCGACCATGAAAAGTACAAAAGCTTGTTTGCTCCTAGCTCAAACCTATGGGAGATTATTTAAGCCGAGAACAATTCCACAAATTTGTCTTCCTTGCTTTTCTAGGTTGCAGCTTCTTCTCTACCTCTTGTCTTGTCTCCACCTAAAAATGTGAGCTTGAATGGACAAAATTAGGTTTATATTCATAGTGATTTTGTTTATAACTAAAGGGATGCATCTATTTGAAGTGAGGTCAACTTCTATGACTAAGTGTAGGTTGGATCACTCCTAGGAATAATTTCCTTAACTTACAAATTCAATATCTTGCAAAGTATTGGGATTTTTTGGGCAAATAAAGGTTCATTAGAATGAGGAAAAAATCCTCTTTAAGATGGTCAAGGATCCATTTTATAATGATTCCTCCAAGGTGTCCGAAATAAATTTTCTTTGTGAATTCTGTTAAATTTTATGCATAAAAACTTTTGGAAAGCATGACGAATGTTTGGGACAACATGGCTTCTTCATTGTTATCAATGTAATAATAGAGTCATTATGTAGGAGTGTAGCATCCATGTAGAATGACGCATCAAAAATTTCATCATATATTAGCGCAGTCATAGGGTAGCTTCATTAGGAGCACTCCAAAATAGTCTTCAACCATCAAATGATCTCCAACCATCTTATCAACACCTCATCAAGTGCCATCAGAAATTGTGGTCATTCATTAAGAGTATGAAATCATCAAATGTAGTCCTCCATATTTCATCAAGGGCTTCTAAATACTTGGCACATGGAACTTCTTAAGACTTGTTCATTAGTGACTTCACATATTAATTGATGAAATTATTATCAAGCAAGAGTTATGACATCATCATCTGGAACCAGGCATCTATTGTCTTCAACCTTATCATCTCATTCTAGGGTTTAATGATATTCATTAAGCATCTCAAGAATATTTGCCATATTGGCATGAATGACAACATTGAGTAACAATATCCCCCTTTATCATTGATGGGAATATCATTTCCCTTCTAATATTTTCTCCCCCTTTAGCATCAATCGAAAACGAGGTGCCCAAGTAGTCCCCCTATCAAGCTGCTTCTTTTCTTCATCAATATTAGTTCTTCATATATATATATTTCTCCCACTTTCTTGGTGCTCTTCCTTCTAGAAATTTGGTCCATGATAGATGTATTTACGTTTCTTCATGTGATGAACCAACTCCCCCTGCCTGCATAAAATCCTCTTGCTTCTCTAGGCAAGAAACATTTCTATCTTGTGATCGAGTGGAAGAAACCTTCAACAATACTCCATTGAATGAGTAAGAAATCGTGTTCTTAAATGGAGTTTCTACCAAGAGATGATCTATTAAAATATGAATCTCTATGTGTGACTCATGAATAATTTCATATGGCCCATTCAGGAATATTTTTTGCAAGAATGATTAGGAATAATAACCTCCCCCTAACAGTATGGATGGTCTCCTTTGGAAGATTCTCATTATCAAACACTTGGAATATAAATGATTAATTTATCAGATCAACAACATATGTTGTTGGCTAGAGTGTTCAAGGGACTTTTGGATTCTGTTTTCTTCCTTCGCCATACTTCTGTAAATTTCTTCTCTGGCTTGGTTTTCATGGTTTTACCTTGTCCAGGGACCCAAGTCAGGTTACGATCACATGTCATATGTCTAATGTTATGGCAATTGAAGCACTCCATCTTGTTCATGAATGAGAAATCATGACTTCTTCTTGAAAAAAAATTGCAAGAGATTGACCAGGACCATTATATGTGTCCTTGTGATATGCAATACAATCTTTTCCCATGTACCCAAAGTTTGTACAAGAATAGAAATAACCAAGAAATATACTTTGGTACCTTGGAGATGAATATTTTCTTGATGTACTTCTGAAGCGTTTTTTTCCTTGGGATTCTTTGATGATATTCGTTGTCTTTTGTATTCTTGACACCATCTGAAATTCTTCTTGGAGTAGGATTTCTTCTAACATCGTCTTGATTCTTCTCCTTGACTTTGCTAGAACTAGGAGAATCAACATTTCTTCTAGGCTTCCTCTTATCCTTGATGTTTGAAGCATTATCATTCTTTCTTGAGGATTCCCCTGCATAGACAAGACCTGATTTATCTAGGGGATACCTTTGAGAACTTAGGATGTCATCTAGGGTTTGAGAGACTTTCAAGTTCTTATTCATCAAGTCAACTTCCTTTTTAAGAAAGATAATTTCTTCCTTCATTTTCTTGCATTCTTCATTTTCATTCTTGCTTGAGGATTCCCCTGCAAAGCCAAGACCTAATTTATCTCAGGGATACCTTTGAGGACTTAGGATGTCATCTAGGGTTTGAGAGATTTTCAAGTTCTTATTGAGCAAGTCAATTTCCTTTTTAAGAAAGATAATTTCTTCCTTCATTTTCTTGTATTCTTCATTTGTCTTTGATGGAATGATCTCCATTTCTTCCTACATCCTTGTTGCTTCACATTATTGGGCCTTAAGAAAAGTGATTTCTAATATTAACTTCACGATGCCATCATCCTTTTCTTCTAGTTGGAAAATCATGGTGTTTTTCTCCTTTTCTCCTTTTCTGCTTCATCAACTCATCCTTCTCTGTACGCCAAAGGTTCCATCACCGTCTAAACTCCTTATGCTTATTTCCTTCCTTCTTCTAGTTTAGATCTAAGGGATGAGACTCTTCCTTGTATTGACCAATCTCTTCCTCAAGTTTGTTGAAGCGATTGAGTCTTTGTTCAAGATGGCTTGACAAAGTTTCTTCCTTTTTCATTTCCTTATCCAATTGATTTGTCATGGATATGACTTCTTCATGATTCTTTCATTTGTTTTGATGAAATTATTCCTTAATCTCGATGAGATCCTCATCTCTTTCTTGTACTTAAAGTTTGACAAGGTCAAATTCCTTCCTTCTCTTGTCTTGGTCACCAACTTGTGCTTTGTTCATAAGTTTCTCATTTTCGTTTTTAAAATTGTTAATCTCTTCTATGGAAGCCATAAGTTTAGTGAGGAGGTATTCTTCGAAACATTCTTCATTCTCTTCATCTTCTAGGCCTTATGTAGCTTTGGTGTCGTCACTCTTACTTTCATCTTCCTTGATGGGTTTTGGATTTCTCTTGCTTTCCATCATCTTCTTGACTAGTGATCATGGTCAACGCCCCCTTTCAGTGAAGGTCATGAAGCTTGTCCCATCTACCATTTGTTGATAAACAATTTTCCAAATTGGACTTTATATACTTTGGTAGCCCATTCAATATTTCCTTTGTCACTTTTTCATTGTACTCCTTGGATTCTCCATTCATCATGTTATGAGTGATTACTAGTCCCCATACTTCAACACCTTGGGTATTTAAGAATTTCTTCATTATTTCCTCCCACATATCAAAGTTTTCATTGAACAATGGAGCCTTCACAAATGGATTGATTTCAATTTTGGTGGTTGAGGGAGACATATGTTTAGGAGGATTGGATACTTTCTACCTTGGACTCACCACTTGTTTTCTAATGATCAACCTTAAACCTATTAGGCTTTGAGTGAAGGTACTGGATCTCATACCAATTGTTGGAAATATTGAAAGGCGGAGTGAATAAGTATTTTTTTTTCAATTGTTAATTTTACCTGTTAGATCACTTATATTTAGATCACAAAATGAAAATTAAGAATAAATGCTTTTATTAATTTATTCTTTATAATAAATCAAGTACGATTTATGTAGGGCTCCAACCCTAGATGAAGACACCGAGCTTCAATCTCCCAAGCTCCAACATGTATTTTCCAAACACCGACTTGGACTTCCAAGGCTCCAACCTTATTAATTTTGAGGTGTCAACCTCAAGGGATCCAACCCTATATATGGTTTACGCTCCTACCTAGTTTTCTGAGGACTCTGATCCTCTAGGGCTCCAAACCTATCCTCCAAGGCACCAACCTTGTCTTTTCTAGGCTCCACCCTCTTGGGCTCTGTTAGCGCTTGGAATTCACCTAGGCTGAGATAGACAAACTCTCAAGGCTACATCAAACCATTTCACCTCGTAGCTAGCCCTACGAGGTATGAGAAGGCTCTCTCGGGTCAGATTCGCTAGATATTTCAATATGATAAGCTGACCAATTAGGAATAAATATTTTAGGCTAGTAAATTGATAAAGGGGGTTGATTTA
>APFE031358505.1:36429-71508 GCA_000404065.3 Pinus taeda
TGATAGGCCCAGCTGAATGATGGCATAGACCGCCATTTGGACAACTTTAGAAGGAGTGAAAGCAAACCCTAGACCTAATGCCTAGTGACCAAATTTTGCTTGAAGACTCACTGAAATGACAAAATTTGACCTTCACACTTCAAAATCACTTTGTAAGAGCACATTTGATCACTGGAGGAAGGCTGGAAAGACTGACACTAACAGGCTCCAACCATTACTTTAATTGGTCAAGATGTATTTAATTATACTTCACGGCTCCCAATGTCTTCTTCAACAAGCCATGTCAATCTTCAGTTATTCCTTCACTTAGTCTCCACATCACATCATCAATGAAAACCTTGTTGTTCACATGAAGGTGTCACCACTTCTCTTCATGTTACCCAAAAAAAAAAAATTCTTCAAGGTCACCTCATGATGGCTTCAATACACCATGGTCTTCAATGATCTCCACAAATCTTCAATATGTTGCTTCACAAAGTTCTCCAAATTTGCCCTATTCTGGTCTGAGGAGAAGAATTCAACATGCTCTATTTGTCCAATCCCAATCAATCAACATTGTAAACACCACAGCTATGACAAATTCAACTACGACAGATTCAACCACGGAAACTAAGACAGATTCAACCATAGAAACTATGAAAGCTTCGACTATGAAAACTATGGTAGCTTCGACCAGGGAAACTATGGCAACTTCGACCATAGTAGCTTCAACCACAGAAACTATGGAAGCTGAGATAGCTTTGACCACAACAAATATGGCAGCTAAGACAACCTAGACCACAAAAACTACAGCAACTACAACAAATTAAACTATGGAAGCTGCGACCATGACAACTATGGCATGTTCGACCACAGAAACTATGGCAACTTTGACCACTACAACTATGACAACTTTGACCATGGAAGCTACAACAACTACAAATACTTCTTTGCTCCTAGATTGAATCTGTGGGAGACTATTTAACCTAGGAACATTTCCTCAAACTTGTCTTCCTTGCTTTTCTAGGCTGTGGCTTCTTTTCTACCTCTTGTCTTGTCTCCACCAACAAAATTGAGCTTGAATTGACAAATTTAGGTTCATATTTATAGTGATTTCGTTTATAACTAAAGGGACACATCTATTTGATACATTTATAACTAAAGGGACATGTCTATTTGATGTGAGACCAACCTGTACGACTAAGTGTAGGTCGGATAATTACTAGGAATAACGTCCTTAACTTAAAAATTCAATATCTCACAAACTATTGGGAGTTTTGGGGAAAATAAAGGCTCGTTAGAAAGAGGAAAACATCCTCTTCAAGATTCTCTATGATCCATTTTGAAAGGAAGCCTCCAAGATCTCCAAAATAATTTTTCTTTGGTACTGGCCTTAAATTTATGCATAAATTTTTTTGGAAAGCATGAGGAATGTTTGGGACAACGTGGCTTATTCATTCTTTGGCTTCTTCATTGTTATCAATGTCATCATAAAGACATTATGTAAGAGTGTAGCATCCATGTAGAATGACGCATCAACAATTTAATCATATACTATTGCAATCATAGTGCAACATCATTAGGAGAACTCCAAAATAGTCTTCCAACCGTCAAATGATCTCCAACCATGTTATCAAGAACTCATTAAGTGACATCATAAATTTTGGTCATTCATCAAGAGTATGACATCATCAAATGTAGTCCTCCATACATCAGCAAGGGCTTATAAATAATTTCAACTTGGCACTTCTTAAGACTTCTTCATCAATGACTTGAAATATTAATTGATGACATTCTTATGAAGCAAGAGTTATGGCATCATCATCTGGAACTAGGCATCTATTTTATTCAACCTTATCAACTCGTTCTAGGGTTTCATGATATTCATTAGGAATCTCAAGAATATTTTCCATATTGACATGAATCACAACATTGGTTAAGAATATCCCCCTTTTTCATTTATGGAAATATTCTTTCCCTTCCAATATTCTCTCCTCCTTTAACATCAATGGAAAACGAGGTGCCCAAGTACTCGCCCTATCAATATGCTTCTTTTCTTCATCAATAGTATTTCTTCATAGGTATGTTACTCCCACTTTCATGGTGCTCTTCCATTTGGCAATGTGGTCCATGATATATCTGTTTACATTTCTTCATGTGGTGAACTAACTCCCCCTTCCTCCATAAAATCCTCTAGCTTCTTTAGACAAGAAATATTTCTAGCTTGTGATCAAGTGGAAGAAACGTTCAATAATATTCCATTGAATGAGTAAGAAATCATGTTCTTCAATGGAGTTTCTCCCAAGAGATGATCTATCAAAACATGAATCTCCATGTGTGACTCATCAAGAATTTCATAGGGCCCATTCACAGATAGCTTCTAAAAGAATCATTAAGAATCATAAATTCCCCCTAACAGTATGCATGGTCTCCTTTGGAAGAGTCCCATTATCAAACACTTGGAATATCAAGGAGGAATTTATCAGATCAAAAACATGTGTTGTTGGCTAGAGTGTTCAAGAGGCTTTTGGATTTAGTTTGCATCCTTCTACCTTTCTTTTCTCAGTTCGTTCTCACAATTTTTGCTTGTCGAGGGACCCATGTCAAGCTACAATCACGTGCCATATGTCCAATCTTATGGAAATTGAAGCACTCCATCCTGTTCATGAATGAGAAAACATGATTTCTTCTTGCAAAATTTCTTCTAGAAGATTGACAGGGACAACTATATTTGTCCTTGTGATATGACCTACAATATTTTTCCATGTTCCCAAAGTTTGTACAAGAATAGCAATAACCAAGAAATAAAAATTGGCACCTAGGAGATGAATATTTTCTTGATGTACTTCTGAAGTCCTTTTACTATCGGATTCTTTGATGATATTGATTTCCTTTTTTATTCTTGACATCATGTGCAAGTCTTCCTGGATTAATATTTCTTCTAATGTTCCCTTGATTCTTCTCATTGACTTTGCTACAACTGGAAGCATCCAAATTTCTTCTAGTCTTCCTCATATCCTTGATGTTTGAAGCATTATCATTCTTGCTTGAGGATTCACCTGCATAGCCAAGACCTGATTTATCTAGGGTACACCTTTGATGACTTACGATGTCATCCAGGATTTAAGAGATTTTGAAGTTCTTTTTGAGCAAGTCAACTTCCTTTTTAAGAAACACAATTTCTTCATTTTATTTCATTCTTCATCCATATTTAATAGAATTATCTCCATTTATTCCTTCATCTTGGTTGCTTCACATGATTAGGCCTTAAGAGAAGCGATTTCTAATATTTACTTGGTGATGTCATCATCCTTTTCTTCTAGTTGGAATACCATGGTGTTTCTCTCCTTTTTTGTTTCATCAACTTGTCCTTCTATGAATGCCATGGCTTCCATCACATTCTCAAATCCTTGTGTTGGTTTCCTTGCTTCTTCTAGTTTAGATCTAAGGGAGGACACTCTTCCTTGTATTGACCAATCTCTGCAATTTTGTTCAATCTCTTGAGTCTTTGTTCAAGGTGGCTTGACAAAGTTTCTTCCCTTTTATTTTCCTTATCCAATTTTTTTGTCATGGATATGAATTTTTCATGATGCTTTATTTTATTTTTATGAAATTCTTCCTTAATCTTGGTGAGTACCTCATCTCTTTCTTATACTTGATTCTTGACAAGGTCAACTTCCTTCCTTCTCTTGTCCTAGTCACCAACTTGAGCTTTCTACTTAAGTTTCTCATATTCATTTTTCAAATTGTCAATCTCTTCTATGGCAGCCATAATTTTAGTGACAATATCTTCTTCAAAATCTTCTTCATTTTCTTCTTCTTCTAGGACTTCCATAGCCTTGGTTTCATCACTCTTATTTTCAGCTTCCTTAACGGGTTTTGGATTTCCTTCTTTCTTTCCATCATTTTCTTAACTAGTGGTCATGGTCAACACTACTTTCAAGTGAAGGCCGTGAATTTTGTCCCATTAACCTTTGCTGATGAACATTTTTCCAAATTGTCCTATATAGAATCTGGTAGCCCATTAAAGATTTCCTTCATCACTTTTGCATTATACTCCTTGGATTCTCTATTCATCATATTATCAGTTATTACTGATTCCCATACTTCAACGCCTTGACTCTTTAATAAATTCCTCATTCTTGCCTTCCATATACAAATTTTCCATTGAACAATGGAGCCTTCACAAATTGATTGATTTTAAGTTTGGTGGTTGATGGAGAAACATCTTTAGGAGGATTGGAGACTTTCTTCCTTGGCTTCACCATATGTGTTCCAATTATCATCCTTCAAGCTATTAGGCTTTTAGTGAATCTACTGGCTCTGATACCAATTGTTGGAAATACTGAGAGGGAGGGTGAATCTATATTTTTTTTCAATTACTACTTTTACCAGTTTTATCACTTATATTTAGAGAAAAAACTGTAGAATAAGAATAAATTCTTTATTAATTTATCATTTTCAATAAATCAAGTACAATATATGTAGGTCTTTAACCCTATATGAAGACACCGACCTTCAATGTCCTAGGCTCCAACCTGTATTTTCCAAACACTGGCTTCGACTTCCAATGCTCCAACCTTGTCAATTTTAATGCACCAACCTCAAGGGCTCCAACCTTATATCTAATTTAGGCTCCTACCTATTTTCTTGAGGACTCTAATCCTCTAGGGCTCCAACCATATCCTCCAAGGTACCAATCTTGTATTATCAAGGCTCCAATCTCTTGGGCTCGAAACCTTACTTTACTTTGCCAAAATGTATTTGGTTATACTTCACGGCTCCTAATGTCTTCTTCAACAAGCCCTTCCAATATTCAGCTATGCCTTCACTTAGTCTCCACATCACATCATCAATGAAAACCTTGTACTTCACTTGAAGGTGTCAATATTTCTCTTCATGTTACCCAAACAAAACATCTTCAAGGTCACCTCATGATGGCTTCAATGCACCATGGTTTTCAATGATCTCCATAAATCTTCAATATGTTGCTTCACAAAGTTCTCCAAATTTGACCTATTCTGGTCTCAAAAGAAGGCTTCAACAAGCTCTATTTTTCCAATCCTAATAAATAAACACTTCAACCATGACAACTATGAAAAATTCGACCATGACAACTATGATATCTTCAACCACAGAAAATACTCTAGCTTCAACCATGACAACTATGATAGCTTCGACCACGAAAACTATGACAACTTGAACCATGGTTGCTTCAACCATGAAAAATACGGAAGCTAAGACAACTTTGACCATAGCAACTATGGTAGATGAGACATATTCTACCACAACAACTACAACAACTTAAACTATGGCAGATGCGACCACGGAAACTATGGCAAGTTCTACCACGGAAACTATGGTAGCTTCTACCATGACAACTTCGACCACGAAAACTACAAAAAATTCTTTGCTCCTAGCTAGAACCTTTGGGATACTATTTAACGCAAGAACAATTCCACAAACTTTTCTTCCTTGCTTTTCTAGGTCGCCTCCTCTTCTCTACCTCTTGTCTTGTCTCCACCGAAAAATCTAAGCTTAAATGGATGAACTTAGGTTTATGTTTATAGTGATTTCCTTTATAACTAAAGGGACATGTCTAATTGAAGTTAGGATGACTTTTATGATTGAGCGTAGGTCATATTACCCCTAGGAATAATTTCCTTAACTTAAAATTTCAATACCTCACAAACTATTAGGAGTTTTGGGGAAAATAAAGGCTCGTTAAAAAGAGGGAAAAATCATATTTAAGATGGTCTAGAATCCATTTTGAAAGGATTCCTTCAAGGTGTAAAGAATATTTTTTATTTGTGATTATCCTCAAATTTTATGCATAAAAAAATTTGGAAATCATGAGGAATGTTTGGGACAACGTGGCTTCTTCATTGTTATGAATGTCATCATAGAGTCATTACGTAGGATTTCAACATCCATGTAGGATAACGTATTAAAAATTTCATCATATACTAGTGCAGTCATAGTGCAACATCATTAGGAGAACTCAAAACTAGTCTTCTAACCATCAAATGATCTCCAACCATGTTATCAAGACCTCATCAAGTTCCATCATAAATTGTGGTCATTCATCAAGAGTATGACATCAACAAATTTAGTCCTCCATATGTCATCAAGCTCTTCTAAATACTTCGCACTTGGCACTTCTTAATACTTCTTCATTATTGACTTGACATATTAATTGATGACATTCTTATCAAGCAAGAGTTATGACACCATCATCTGGAACTAGGCATCTATTGTCTTCAACCTTATCATCTCATTCTAGGGTTTCATGATATTCATTAGGCATATAAAGAATATTTTCCATATTAACATGAATCACTACATTCATTAACAATATCCCCCTTTCTCATTGATGGCAATATTCTTGCCCTTCCAATATTATCTCCCATTTTGACATAAATGGAAAACGAGGTGCCCAAGTACTCCCCCTGTAAAGCTACTTCTTTCCTTCATTAATAATATTTCTTCATAGGTATGTTACTCCGTTGTCATGGTGTTCTTCCTTTTGGAAATGTGGTCCATGATATATGTGTTTACATTTCTTCATGTGATGAACCAACTCCCCCTACTTTCATAAACTCCTCTAGCTTCTTTAGAGAAGAAACATTTCTAGCTTGTGATAAAGTGGAAGAAACCTTCAATAATACTCCATCAAATGAGTAAGAAATCATGTTCTTCAATGGAGTTTCTCCGAAGAGATGATCTATCAAAATATGAATCTCCATGTGTGACTCTTCAAGAATTTCATAGGGCTCATTCACAAATAGCTTCTGCAAGAATGATTAAGAATCATAAACTCCCCCTAATAGTATGAATTGTCTCCTTTGGCATATTATCATTATCAAACACTTGGAATATCAATGATGACTTTATCATATCAACAACATGTTTTGTTGGTTGAAGTCTTCAAGAGACTTTTGGATTCAGTTTGCTTCCTTCTCCATACTTGTGTAACTTTCTTTTATGGATTGGTTGTCATGTTTTTTTCTTGTTCAAGGACCTAGGTCAAGTTAAAATCATGTTCCATATGTCCAATATATGGAAATTGAAGCAATCCATCTTGTTCATGAATGAGAAATCATGAATTCTTATTTTAAAATCTCTTCCAAGAGATTGACATGGACCATTATATTTTTCTTTGTGATATGACCAACAATATTTTTCCATGCACCCAAAGTTTGTGCAAAATTAGGAATAACCAAGAAATATACATTGGTACCTCAGAGACAAAGATTTTCTTGATGTACTTCTGAAGGCTTTTTTCCTTAGGATTCTTTGCTGATATTCATTTTCTTTTGTATTCTTAACACCATGTGCAACTATGCTTGTAGTAGGATTTCTTCTAATATTGTATTGATTATTCTCCTTGATTTTTCTAGAACTAGGAGAATCAACATTTCTTCCAAGCTTCATCACATCCTTGATGTTTGAAGCATTATCATTCTTTCTTGAGGATTCACCTGCATAGCCAAGACCTAATTTATCCAGGGGAGACATTTGATGACCCAGGATGTCATCTAGGGTTTGAGATATTTTGAAGTTCTTATTGAGAAAGTCAACTTCCATTTTAAGAAACATAGTTTCTTCCTTCATTTCCTTGCATTCTTCATTCATACTTGATAGAATGATCTCCATTTCTTCCTTTATCTAGTTGCCTCACATGATTGGGCCTTAAGAGAAGTGATTTCCAATCTTAACTTGGTGTTGTCATCATCCTTTTCTTCTAGTTGGCATATCATGGCATTTCTCTCTTTTTCTACTTCATCAGCTTGTCCTTCTATGAATTCCAAGGCTTCCATCACCTTCTCAACTCCATATGGTTGGTTCCTTGCTTCTTCTAGTTTAGATCCAAGGGAGGAGACCTCTTCCTTGTATTGACTTATCTCTGCTTAAAGTTGGTTGAAGCTCTTGAGTCTTTTTTCAAGGTGGCTTGACAAAGTTTCTTCACTTTTCTTTGCCTTATTGAATTTATTTCTCATGGATATGAATTCTTCATGATTCTTTTTTTTTATGAAATTATTCCTTGATCTTGATGACCTCCTCATCTCTTTCTTGTACTTGAATTTTGACAAGGTCAGCTTCCTTTCTTGTCTTGTCCTGGTCACCAACTTGCGCTTAATTCTTATGTTTCTCATTTTTGTTTTTAAATCTGTTAATATCTTCAATGGAAGCCATAAATTTAGTGAGGAGATATTCTTCGAAATATTCTTCATTCTCTTCATCTTCTAGGTCTTCTGTACCCTTCGTGTCATCACTCTTATTTTCATCTTCCTTGATGGGTTCTGGATTTCCTTCTTAGGTCATGGTCAACTCTCCTTTTGAGTGTAGTTCATGAAGTTTTTCCCATATACCCTTTGCTGACGAACATTTTTCAAAATTGGCCTTTATAGAATTTGGTAGCCCATTCAAGATTTCCTTCATCTCTTTTGCATTGTACTCCTTTGATTCTCCATTCTTCATGTTATTAGTAATTAATGATTCCCATATTTCAAGGACTTGAGTCTTTAAGAAATTCCTCATTCTTTCCTCCCATATATGAAAGCTTTCATTCAACAATGGAGGCTTCACAAATTGATTGATTTCAATTTAAGTGGTTGAGGGAGACACATATTTAGGAGGATTTGAGACTTTCTTCCTTCACTTCACCATTTGTGTTCTAGTGATCAACCTTGAAGTTGTTAGGGTTTGAGTGAAGGTTCTAGCTCTGATACCAATTGTTGGAAACACTAAGATGGGTGGTTAGTCATTTTTTTTTCAATTGTGACTTTTACCTATTAGATCAGTTATATTTAGAACACAAAATGAAAAATAAGAATAAATGTTTTTATTAGTTTATTTTTTACAATAAATCGAGTACAGTATATGTAGGGCTCCAACCCTAGATGAAGACAACGATCTTCAATCTCCCAGGCTCCAACTTGTATTTTCCAAACAACGACTTGGACTTCCAAGGATGCAACTTGTCAATTTTTAGGCATCAACCTTATATCTGGATTAGCCTTCAACCTGTCTTCTTAAGGATTCCAATCCTTTAGGGCTCCAACCCTATACCCTCTTGGGCTCCAACCCTTAACTTTACTTCGTCAAGATGTATTTGTTTATAGTTCATGGCTCCCAATGTATTCTTCAACAAGCCCTATCAATCTTGAACTATGCCTTCACTTAGTCTCCACATCACATCATCAATGAAAACCTTGTTATTCACATGAGGTTGTCACCACTACTCTTCATGTTACCCAAACAAAACTTCTTCAAGTTCACCTCATGATGGATTCAATGCACCATGGTCTTCAATGTTCTACACAAATATTCAACATGTTACTTCACAAAGTTATCCAAAGATTCCCTATTCTCATCTCAAGAGAAGACTTCAACAAGCTCTATTGTTCCAATCCCAATAAGTCAACACTTTGACCACGACAACTACAACAACTTCAACCATGACATCTTCAACCATAGCAACTATGACATCTTCAACCACGAAAACTATGGTAGCTTCAACAACGAGAACTACGGAAGCTTTGACCATGGCAACTACAACAACTTGGACTATGGTATCTTCAACCATGGAAACTACGGTAGCTGAGACAACTTCGACCACAACAACTACGACAACTGATATAGCTTTGACCATAGCAACTATGACAACTACAACAACTTAAACTATGTGTGACCATGACAACTAAAACAAGTTTGAACACAAAAAATACGACAACTTTGACCATGGAAAGTACGACAACTTCAACCATGACAACTACAACAACTTCATTGCTCCTAGCTTGAACCTATGGAAGACTATTTAACCCAAGAACAATTCACAAACTCTTCTTCCTTGGTTTTCTAGGTTGCAACTTCTTCTCTACCTCTTTTCTTATCTCCACCAAAAAATATGAGCTTGAATGGATAGATTTAGGTTTATATTTATAGTGATTCCTTTATAACTGAAGGTACACGTCTATTTGAAGTGAGGTCGACTTGTATGATTGAGTGTAGGTTGGCTCACTACTAGGAATAATTTTGTTAAATTAAAAATTTAATATCTCACAAACTATTTGGAGTTTCGGTGAAAATAAAGGCTCATTAGAAAGAGGAAAAAATCCTCTTTAAGATGATCTAGGATCCATTTTCAAAGGATGCCTCCAAGGTGTCCAAAATAATTTTTCTTTGGGACTTTCCTTAAATTTTATGCATAAAATATTTGGGAAATCATGAGGAATGTTTGGGACAACGTGGCTTCTTCATTCTTTGGCTTGTTCATTGTTATCAATGTCATCATAGAGTCATTATGTCGGAGTGCAGCATCCATGTACCATGACACATCAACAATTTCATCATATACTAGTGCAGTCATAGTGCATCATCATTAGGAGAACTCCAAAATAGTCTTCCAACCATCAAATGATCTCCAACCATCTTATCAAGACCTCATCAAGTGCCATCATAAATTGTGGCCATTCATCAAGAGTATGAAATCATCAAATGTAGTCCTCCATATGTCATCAAGGGCTTCTAAATACTTGGCAGTTGGCACTTCTTAAGACTTCTTCATTAGTGAGTTGACATATTAATTGATGACATTCTTATCAAACAAGAGTTATGACAACATCATCTAGAACCAGGCATCTATTGTCCTCAACCTTATCATCTCATTCTAAGGTTTCATGAAATTCATTAGGCATCTCAAGAATATTTTCCATATTGACATCAATGACAACATTGATTAACAGTTTCGTCGATTCCACTTCCTTAAGGTGACATAGGAGGTTGAATCTAATTGTAGTAGTGTCTCTCCTCATGTTTGCCCCAGTTGACATGGTTACTTTGGGTAGACCTAGGAGGAAAATTTACATTGAGATTTATCAATTGGCCAAATAATGTGTTTCTATTTTTATCCTCAAAATGTGATATCAATTCTTCTATAAAATGACCAATTTACAAGTGGTTTATGAGAAGAAATCCATTTATACCACACAAACTAATTGGGTTCTAAATATAAATTTGCAAGGCATACCTTTTGTGTGTGTTGCACATAATGTTGATCAAAGAATTTCTCCATCTATAGTATCTATGTATCGAATCCTTGCTATCAAACTTCCTCATGTCGATATTTGGAGTGTCGTTTTTCTTGAACCCAACGTTGGAGTTAAAACCATAATTCATATTTTTGTTTCCTCATTATGATTTTCATGGATTACCTTTCCACCAATAGGAAGCCTTTCTTGCAGCTACTTTGTCAATCCTTCCAAATTGGCATTCATTGCTTCCATGTCTACCTTAAAAACTCCCATGTCTACTTTGAAACCATATTTCAAACCTTCCATGTCCCTTTTTATTTTTACTTTGAAACCATCCATATTGACATTCATTATTTCTTCCATTTCATTTTGGTTACTCTTTGCGAGAGAGAAATTTGTTGCACTTGATCTCGTAATTTTGATATATCATGTTGTCTTTCTTCTCGTTCTTCATTCATCATAGTAGATATTTTTGGTACCTTACTAAGAGTATCCATTTTCTTGTTGCGAGGCATATTTAAACAAAATAATGATATATGTTATTTAATATGCCCTTTGAATCACTTCATACTGATTTTTCAAACAAAAGTTATGCAAATTTTAAAAAAATACACACATTTTTTCCTATCTTTTAGGGCTTGATCTTGAAACTATTTTATCTCCATAATTTCATCATTCGAAGGTCTGAAATTTTTTCTTTTGGTAGTTATCTATGTCCCCTTTTCAACAACACCATTGAGACTAGGATTGGATTCTTCAAGCTAAAGTTAGGCTAAATCTCCTAACATGTCCTATTTATGGATTGGTTTAGTAGATATAAATTATATGGACTGCCACGTATCATATTTTCATCCTTTGGACATGAAAATGGTACCCAAAAAACTACATTTTGTGCAAGTTTTTCCAATTTTTACTAAATTCAATTTGGATGCCCAAAAAGAAGGTTATGATGATTTTCCTCAAGACACTTATTTGAGACAGAATTCTAGATCATACAAGAACTTTAACTTCCCTGAATAATATCTCTGAGAATATAGAGAACCAATTTCTGAAGTTTATTAGTGAGGTTAGCCAAGATTTATTCTCCACATGGTTGAAATTTCATGTTCTAAAGCCTCTTAGAAAAAGCATTCTAACAAATATTCTAAGATGACCCATTTGAGCAAGCGAAACCCTAGGGTCTAAAGCTCTAATACCAAATGTTATGCAGCCAAATAAAAAAACAGAAGAAAATATAGATCAACAACTTGAAAATAAGCCTCTTTAATGGGGAAACCTCCTTTACATCAAATAAATGAATAATTCTTATATTATTCAAATGACAATACCTCCTATGTATATATAGGAGTCTAAAGGGTCATAATATAATTATGGCCTACATAAAAATAATAATGTAAGGGCACAATAATAAAAATAGTGGGATTTTATGGGGCACAACAATAACAATATGGGGGCTACGTGGGACACAAAAATAACAAAATGGGGGATACATGGGACACAAAAATAATAATATGGGGGCTACACTAGTATTATAGGGACATAACAAGTCCTCTTTGATTCATATCCATATACACTGTTGCTCATTGAAAACATTTGAAAAAATGATATGTGTGAGGAGATTTTGTTTAATAAATGAAACAAGAGAAGAAAAAAATATTATGAAGCAAAAAGATTAGAATTGTAACATCATTTATTCCATTGCTTCTTCTTCATCTAGAATCTCTAAGATAGAAAAGGACCTAACATGCATCTCGAGAGCGCATTTCAAGACTGCATTAACTTTATGTGAAAGAGGTCCATTAAAAACATAGAAGAGCCTATTTGATGTCTGGAATCATTAGTTAGAGAAACATTTTGAGCTAACAACCTGTTTTTTTCTCAGTCAAATTGTGCATATCTATAAATGATACTCTATTTTTTTTGTCCCTCCCTGGGTTGTATCTTACTTGGAAGTCAAGGTTGTGAGACAAATATAAAATTACTCAAACTCCACATTTTAGAGGATGATGCTTATTTTTGGATGAATTGGGGCTCTTGTAGGTTTTGCCTATGGAGAAATCTCAAATTCTATCCATAGATTAGTAATTAATCCTATATCGATGTCAATAGGAATATCTTGAGAATGGAATTTCACATTTTCGAGGGGCATGAAATTTCTAGATTGAGCTCAATCACCATTTTTTATCACTTAGGAAGGACAAAATTATGAATGAGTCATAGCCCAATTTTGTAGTGAAATATCCATTTTTGGGATTTTTTTACGAAACCAAGTCATATTAATTGTCTTTTTTAGTCTAATAAAATTTTGAACCAATAAACTAATAAATTATTCCTATTCTATTGTGGCTTGACTAGAGAGCCCCAAATTTTAAGTGGATTTCCACCCTTTTCTCCCCCATTCCTGTGGGAGCTGAGACTTAATATCTACAGGAAGAAGTGGCTAGAATGTTGTAAACATCAAATTAATTCATTTCAAAGATGGAAATTTTATCGAGCCCCTAACCAAGGGTCTAGGCCTAAATTTTCCTTTTTCCATTCCCACTACAATAAATTATTAAGTTTTTAGTGACTGTGAAAGCATAGACTAAGCCCTTCCATAGAATTGAACCTTTTGTGGACCTATGGGGATAACAAAGTTGTTCATCATAAAATAGGGGATACATTTTTCTTTTAATGTTTTATCCCAAGTAGACAAACTAAACACCACATACTATGAGCTATTCGATCCTTAATAAAATGATATATATTCTTGAAACCCCAAACTCATAGATTTTCAGGCATCTCTATTCTGTCACATTTGACTAATGGGAGGCCACCTAATTGTTTGACCTGGTTTTATGCAGGAACAATTGAAATATAGATATGAACAAAACTAGAGAGATAGAACAAAAATAAAACTTCAATTCATTAATAACAAAGTACTCTAAATCGTTTACATGCAAAAAAGAAATAAACTAGCTCAAGTGATGGTAGTTTATCTTTGAGAAGAGATGTGGTATCTACATGACTTTTGAACTGTGTCACAATGAGCCTCAAAGACCTATTTATTATTGAAAAATAATGGAAAATCCTAAACATCCAAAAGCCTAACCATGGGAGATGAAGCACCAAAATTTTGTGGGCATCGTTGGGGCATATTGGTACATCAACTTCCTAGGGTCGTAACTTTGACATGCGATCTCTATTTGATGCGTACGATACCTCGTTACAAATATCTTTTTGAGGACTACAATTTCAAACCACAAACCATTGCCATAAATAGTGGGTTTGAACATTTTCAAAAAAATGTTATTTAGGACCTCAAAATAGCTCCAGAAATTTAGGACCCCAAAAATTTCCAAAATTAGTAAAGTATGCTACAATTAAGGAAATTGAAAGAAAAAATAGTGGGGGCCCAAGTGGAATAATGTGGCCACCAATATTCACCTAGATCATTATCTTCACCCTAACCATAAGAATTGATAATTTACTTTACTTATTTTCCTAAGGCTACCTTTTGGGACATAGGAAATTGAACACCAATATAAAAGAATACTTTCTAAGATAGCCTTGGGGAGGGTTAAATATGATCCTCTAGACAATATAATATTATCCTATAAAAAATATTGGCTTCCACCTTCTTGAAGCCAATTATCAGATATATACCCAACTAGCATGAGGAAAAATCCTAAATATTTGAAACCATCATATAGCTTTATGTGAGAGAAGTGAAGGTGTTGTTAGCACTCTGTAATATCTTAAGGTTATGAAATAAATTGCAAAGGTCACCATAAAACCAATTTTAAGTCTAGAAGATAGCCCTTTTCGACTAATAGAGGGATCTCTCTGTTAGATTTAGATTCGTTTACTTGGTACGGTTTTAGGCTAGTTGTAAAAGTTCAAGGTTTGGTTGGAACAACAAGGGAAATTCCATTAGGAAATGAAGTCAAAGAGGTGTTGGGCACAAAATCCCCCAAGGGCGGTTTTGGGGCTTAGAGACCAGATTTTGGTTAAATTTTTGTAATTCCAATGTAAAGACTCTGCATTTTGTGGGCACGGAGCGTGTAGTTGTAAAAGAGTCATAGGGTTGTCCACCCTTATTTGATAATATAATGTCGGCTGTAGAGATCTACCATGGTCCATGGACCATGGGATTGTATAAATAGAGCGAAGCTCTAAGTAGTTTGAGAGCATAGCCGAAGAACAGATGATGTATGCGAGATAGATCTAAAGTGTAAAGTCTAGTTTTGGTTCATGGAGTAGGAAGAGGCTCTGCAACTGAGTGCGTAGAGGCCTAGTAGTCCACAACTAAGTGCACAGACCCTTGTAGCTGAGTGCATAGGGCAAGTAGAGTCTGTAGACAGTTGGAAGTATTAATAAAGATAATTTTCCTATCAATTTTACGTATTTATTTCCTATTTATGCATTTGTTATATTTGGTATGACTTTCACTTTCAATGCTTATATGATGCGCGAATGTGTATAACTATATTGGTTAAATGAAAGCAAGGAAGAATATATGTTTACGTGAAGATAATCAAGATTTGTTAATAAGATAAGTAAGATACTTAGTCTAATTCAGGAATTAGTATAGTTCGCTGCCCTAGTAGGTCAAAAGCATCTTAGCCCCTAGTTAGGGCTGCGCAAAAGATGATTGTAACATTTTTTGAAGGTATTGAAGGTTAGAACAGAATGTGAAACAACCTGTGCAAAGGCAGACATAGTTGGACTAAATCAACATCACATCCATCTCAAGGGTGTCGAAACTTGCTTCCAGCATCCCCCCATACTGCTTTAGGTGAGACTTCAGTCCGCAATCTGCGGGCTGATGCCGAAAGGGCTACTAGAGTAGTGATTTGTCTAGCTAAATAACTCTAAACCTGGGTCAGTCCCCCATAAGTGAAAAAATGGTTTTGTTTCTAGGAACGGAATCTGCATGAGAGATGTGTGATGTCATATTATTGGAATCCAACTAAGAAAGAAATTGAAGGATGGTTGGACAAAAGAATTCATGAGTTCGCGGCATAGGAGAATAGAAACCCGCAACTGTCAAAGGAAGAGTGGCTAGATAGCTACATGTATACGAATATCCGTGAAATCTTTTTCGTGTCATTCCCTACTAAACTATATAGGTGGATTGCGAAGCTAGTAGATAGCTAAGGAAGGTCAAAACTTGATAGTCCTATTGTGTGGACCCTAGAGCTAGTGTGAAGGTTGGAAGCATTGGAAAATAAGATCATGCATGTTGTTGATCATTGGCTTGATTGTATTATAGGAGGATTCATTACTGAGTTCATGGTTGACACCTCAGTCAACTACAACGAGGCAAAGTGACGCTTTCTCAAAGAATTGCGAGGTAAGTATGTAAAATCTTCTAATACATCGATTAAAATGTTGTTGTACAAAAAGAGGGTTATGCAGTTACCTTTATTTTTGAGGCTATGCAAAGTAGAAAAGTTTACAGAAACAAAGGAAATAAGGTCCAGAAAATAGCCCCTTGATTTCACCCCCACGAGGAGACAAGGGAGAGCTCGCGAAGGTCTCTCCACAGAGTGCTATTCAACTGATAAGACAAATAATTCCTTGAATACTACCCCCACCCACACCACCACTAGCTTCACCACCATCACCTCCATATTCCCCAATACCAACTCCACCACCACTGCAATTTAGTATGGCAAGCATAGTGAAGTTGCCTATGTTCAAAGATTTGGGAAATGAAGATCCGGACCAATTCTGGTTCGTTGTAAGGGTTGTATGGGAAGCATAAGGTGTTAGAGATGACCATATACAAAAAGAAACATTAGTTAATGCCCTACAAGATCGTGTGTTGACCTGGTATATTAGGTATTCCAATGATAACCCAAATGCGAGGGTCGTGAATATCCAAACAATGCTAAATAGAGAATCTAGCAGGCCTAAGTCTGAAGCACAGTCAATTGTGGGATTTAAAGAGACCACAATGCTACCAGGTAACACTCCTTGGAAGCTATATCAGAGGCTAAAATGTACAATTCACAAAGCAAATATGAATCTGACGGATGGACAACATCGCGAATGGTTTGTAGCTTCGCTACTACCACATTTAAGGAGTGCGCTATTGCAATAGAAGATAACAACTCAGGCAGAAGGTTTGGAGGTTTCCATGAGGCTTCACGAGACCCCAATGTAGGATCCTAACCTAGGAGTTCAGTAGATCCACACACAACTGAAGAATCTGTGCCTTGAGATACAGAGTTTGAAATAGGATAGGACAGTTTGACCAGAAGTGTGCGAAGAAGTATAGTGCATGAAATGCAAGATTCAGGGTCATGACAAAGACCATTGCCCAATATTTAAAAATTACCTCATAGGAGAAGGAATGATGAAGTTAAGACTGGAAGATCAAGAAAGACCTAGGGTGACACCTGCTTTGTGGTATGTTATCTGTCAAATAGTAGGAAAACATGCCATGAACAATTGTCACTTGTTACAGAAGTATACACAAAATTCAAAACAGTTGTTCCACAACTTTTGTAGGTCAGTGGGACATGAAAAGCACACATGTAGGAGTTATGAATTGATGATGGATATAACACCTTCCTACAGGGTTTAAGCCAAAAATCATCCCCTTGACTAGAATGCAGGGATGATGAGGACAATATTTCAGGGGCATGGACAAGGCCGAGGTGGAGGAGGACCTTGTAGAGGTCACGGATAGTTGATTTGCTAAAATTGCGGAGGACAAGGAAACTATGCCCATGATTGCACCAATCCAATGCACATGTCATGCAAGTATTGCACATTGTTTGATCATGAGACAAAATATTGTCCTATGTTGATAGCTAGGATACACGACAAAGGAGCACTATCACTTCCCCCGACTCAAAACTTGTAGATGATGAGGTCTGATCCATGTAAGGAAGATCAGAACCTGAAAATTGTGCTCCGAATTGGAATCACGACAAGAGATGACAAAGGAAAAAAACCATAAGATAGTACTTGGATTCACAAAGCTCCAATGAAAGAAGTTGAGTTTGATTTGGAGCATGCTCAAGAAACCTTCATGGAAGCTAAGAAGAGCTTTGCTGATGCCTCCACTTCAGGAAGCAAAGACAATTTGGAGCCGGAAATGGATCTGTCCATTCTGAAAACTTTCTTGGAAACCTGTATGAAGTTACTGCACAAGAGTAAGGCAGTGAGAGGGTTACATGAACTCATCAACAGATGCGTAGGGACTTTGCTAGGAGAACCGTACATAGTTTGCAACATCAAAAAACATAAGACAAGAATGGGACATGAATTGAGGCCAACCACACAGATCAGAGAATACGAAATGGACCAAGTAACTCTAGATTTGGGATCAGATGTAAATATTATGCCAAAATAGACATGGGAGTGAATGGGGAGACCTATGTTGTAATGGTCTCCAATTTAGCTAAGGATGGTGAACTAGAAGAAAATAATACCCATCGACCGATTGCAGGGAATAACTGTGGATATTGAGGGAGCGAGCACACGGGGTGATTTCAAAGTGATAGAGATTGTTGATGATAGCAATCCCTACCCCGCTCTCTTAGGAATTGATTGGGCCACTGATATGAACAGGGTAATCAATATGAAGAAGCGAAAGATGACTTTTGAGAAGAAGTCAACATGCATAATTATATCCCTCGACCCTGCTGAAGGCTCACACTATATGGAGCCAGTCCGCAGATGGGCAGAATACATGGGAGCATGAGAGATCCTGCATGTCAGATTTTGAAGAAGAAATAGAACGACTGAATAGGTTACATGAGGTAACTACATTGAATTGCAATATGATGACCAGTTCGTTGCACTGCATGTCGATAGAAGTAAGAGATCTGCCTACTTGTGATAGCCTAAATTAGGTAGATACCCTCTTGGATGCATTTGAAATGGAGGTGTCAGAAAAGCAACGCTTCCAAGCCTTGGACTGGGTATTGTGCGCTATGCCCGCGCGATGGTGGGGTACACACAAAGGAATATTTGAAGATTAGCACAAATGTAGGAGGATGATGAGAGTATGATTTGGGAAGCATAAGGTGCGACTGACAAACAAGTACAATGGACAGGATGATCTATGCACATGTCTGGCCAAGTGGGCATGGGCATATGCAGAAGATCCCCGACTTGTGCAGAGGTGCATGCACTCCACGCTAAAATACGGGGTAAATAAGCATGTGTTGGGAACTTGCAGATGGCTCTTAATGTTGGGAAAACATTATGCAGGAACATAAACCATGTAGAATATTCTACACACAAAAGCGTTCAACAAAGTATGCAACACACTGACCAAGGTATGTAATGTGCAGCAAAGTGATTGGGACCTATGTGTACGCTGAGTGTTATGGCCTTATCGAATGACATGTAAGAAACTGATGAGACAAACACATTTTCGAGTTGTCTATGGAGTGGAAGTCGTAATGCCTATGGAATACATCGTGCCTAGTCTACACATAGCAGCGCTCACAAGTATGACGGATGGTGGAGCCTTGGAGGAGAGGCTCGCACAACTGTATGAGCTCAAAAAGAATGATTTTTGGCTGGTTTTCAACAGCAGGTCCAAAAGCAGTGTGAAAAGGTATTGCACAATCAACATATTAAGTTGTGCACCTTTAAGGTGAACTATTTGATGCTATTGTATGATAGTAAGTTTGATAAATTTCCAAGGAAACTCAAAATGCATTGGCTAGGTCCATATGTTATTAAAGAGATTATCGATGGTGGCATGGTACTGTTGGTAAAACTAAATGGAGAACCCTTCCTAGGAAGAGTAAATGGAAATCGTCCGAAGCCATACACAAGTGGCTCGACCATCTAACTAGCCGACAGAAGCACAGTCGTGGCGGTCCATGCAGCTGAAAGGAGAAGCGGGAATATAAACTACTCTACCCAACAACTACACGATGTCAAGACTGCGTGCAGTAGTGAAGTGTCACAAGGTCCACGAGAGTGTGAGGACAACTGCACTATCATGCGGGTTGGTGAGAAAGTGACTGTTAAAGTCACTATTCATGATGTGATGCTTGGTTTGAGGCCAAATGGAGCAGGTGATAGGCATTTAAGATGAACTTTATGGGCTAGATTCTTGAAGATCTATAGCCAATATAGCATTAATGGACCAAATATGGGGGGAGCGGTCGAATTCAAATTCAAAAGTTGCTATATATTACAAATGGTTGTCTAGCAAACAACACTTGGAATTTTGAGAACTGAGTTGTTGCGTGCTTAGATATTCATGAAACGAGCCTTGTTCGATATTTTGAAAGAAAATTTGTTTCTTGAACAATTACCGAAGACACTGAGAGAATTGTGGAATCACACTATGGCAGCACCTGAAGAAGCTATGGATACTGGAGCAATGATAGTAGAGAAATCCATGCACAAAATTGCAGAAGTGGAAGCTTGAGAGAGCGTTGGGATAGTTGTTGAGATCCATAAATCACTACACACGTTGACACCTAAGAAGGACAAGCAAGCCATGGTACCGATGTGCGTCTTGCCCCGAAATTTGTTAAGGACAAAGCTCATAATGGAGGAAAAGGGGAAGGCCATCAGTTTGGAGGCAAATGAGGAGGAAGAGTTTGAAGAAATCTTAGTGGAGGAGGAGGATGTAGAGATGGAATTCGAAACGCAGGGTGTGGACCCTCTCACCGGGTTGCCCACATATGTTCCTCTGTGGAAGGGTAAAGCCAAGGTGTCCAAGGATATATATGAGAGTAAGATCTCTCTGCAAACTCCACTGCTCCTAGATGATATTGTGTTTGGAGGAGCGCACTTGGGACGGGTGCCCGTGCTGAAATTTGAAGATTGGGACCTTACGTACCATGAGAAGTTCCTGCATTTAGCGACTGTGCAGCTAATGCACTATAAGATAGATGTGTCGACTAGAATGATAGAGTTGGAGCCGTGTAAATGGGTCAAAGGTGTTGAGAAAGCAGGGTTGCTAAACCTGCTATGGGTCCCGCATTACCACCACGCCCTAGCGACCATTTTCATCATTAGGCAACTGCTCTACTTGGTGCATGATGGGTGCTTATGGCTGGAGGAGGCCATCCCCATCACAAATCATCTCATTCACCGAATCACATGGCTACCTTGTGTAGGGGAGGACCCAACGAACATTTCAAAAGGAAAGAGTGATGATTTAGCCATCGTAGAGGCCATGAAAAATAAGTTTAAGTTGGAGAAGAAGAAGCGAGGGTATGCCATTTCTAGCATCAACAACCCTGCAGTTAAGGTCGCAACATAGATATTGGCAGGGAAGGTGATGTGGAAATTCCGCGCAGATGAGGTGCTCACGCCAGTGGTTGCACTTGCAGTGCAATGCACAGAAGCAGTCCAGTTCAACTGGGCAAACTATCTATGCGGTGAGTTCCTTGCGAACTGTCGCGAGGCACAGGAGCGGGGCAAAAAATTTCATTATGCATGGCTCGTATTATCGATAGTAGTAGTGGCATGGGAGTTGCCTAAAGATATCCAATTCCCATCAATCGTGCAGGACCTTCCAGAGGCAACAAAGTACGCTTCACTATGGGCAACTAGGGATGCACAAAGGATAAGAGAGAGAAAGATATTTTGTGTGCTCATGGAGATGAATATCAGGATGGGGATAAATCACAAGGCACAGTTATCACCCATGGTCTATAATAGTCTGCAGAGCTTTGCGTAGTTCAAGGCAGACTTCCATCATGTCTTCATCAGGGCATAGAACGACCCTGTGAAGACGTGGCATGAGCTACTTGGTGATCGACGATGTAATTTTTGTGGTCCTTGAGTCTTGGTTGTCGGAGTGGCCCTCTCTAGCTGGCTTTATGGTGGAAGTAGAGAAGTCTGCCACGTAGTGGAAGAAGGAATAAATGAAACTTTGGATGACGCAGCTGGCGGAAAATGACAGGAAGGAAGAAGCAGTGGCTAAGGCCAAAGCAACACGTGATGCTAAGAAGTTGGACGAGGAGAAATAGAAGACAATAGAAGAAGAGAGCGAAGGACAAAAGTCACCTTCGCCCAAGCCAAAGACCGATACAGAAAAAGATGGCATGGATCTACAAACAACATCCACCCATCTAAAGCATCTGTGACCATGAGAGCAGGTAGGACCATGAAAGAAGACAAAGGCCTCAAAAGCATCTTTCAATCCTATCACCCTTACTGAAGGGGACCTGCACGATATTGGCGAAATGGTGAGGGACATCACTGCGAAGGCCATCCAGCAGATTGAGGAGCAACACCCGTTGGTATTGGGGGCTCTCCAGACATAGATACAAGATGTGTGATTGCACAATCAAAAGGCTGCTACAATGTCAACCAACCTCATAGTTGGCATTTTCGTGGCTGAGGAAATGCTACGCGTCAAGATGACCAACACAATAGTGCTACTAGATGGAGAAAACGTTACATATAATGAGGCTGACAGGTCTAAGGTCAGTGGGTTAAAAGGGATCATGTTAAACATGGCTGCACTCCCTTGGGAGATGCTCTATATTTTGCAGGATGAAGTCACTACAGAACTACAGGCTAGGGAGAGTTGCGGGCTATAGGTAATGAGCGAGAAGCGCATCAACATTGAGAAGTTGAGCCTATAGCACAATGAGGCAATGGTGCAGAAAAGACAGATTGTGAAAGCTGTGGAGGAAGCCTGCCAGATGGTCCTGGAGTTGGCCATCCAGGCAGAGGAACTAGTGGAGCCATGTGTACATAAGTTAGAAGCAAGGGTGAGCGACCTCAGAGCTGAAATGACTAGGGTTCAGCTGGATTTGAACCTTTAGATAGCAAAATTATAGTTAAAGGTGTAGCCTTCAACTCCGCTGGAGGTTAAGGAACAACGTACCACCGTGATCACAACAGAAATGATGTCAGTTGAAAGTGTAGTGATAGACTGCATGAAGTTGTTCGAGTAGTCGTTAGAGGTCCTCACCACCCTACAGGAGGACCTGAACATAGAGCACCTAGAGACAAAAGCGTGCTAGCTGCAATAGAGGTACAACGAGGTAATAGGGACCGTGCAGACGGTTGCCCTTACGTAGAGGCTTGCAAGGATGCAACAAGCAAAGGCACTCAAGGAGCTATTGGATGCACTTAGCACAAAGAGATAGTTTTGAAGGCACGCCTACAGCCATGGGTAGATAAGGTGTACATAACTACAACATCCATTGAAGCAAATCTCGTGTAGTTGCAAGTGACTAAGGAGAGAAATCAAGGCAGCAGTTCAACGACAGCAGTCACCAAACAGTATGTCAAGGATGTCCAGCAAGTAACTGCTTAGTGCGTCGCCGAACTTGCATTGATCCAATCAAAGCTGGGAGGTATTTATGCAAAGATCTCTTCACCTACAGAATGACTCAAGGGTGATTCACGATGTTTGTGTTGGGGGCTTGTTGGGCACAGGATCCCCCAAGGGCAGTTTTGGGGCTTAGAGCCCAACTTTTGGTCAAAGTTTTGTAATTCCAATGTAAAGACTCTACATTTTGTGAAGAGGAAGCATGTAGTTGTAAAAGAGTCATAGGGTTGTCTACCCTTATTTTGATAATATAATGTTGGCTATAGAGATCTACCCATGCTCCCTGGACCATAGGATTATATAAATAGAGCGAAGCTCTAAGTAGTTTGAGAGCATAATCGAAGAACAGATGATGTATGTGAGATAGATCTAAAGTGTAAAGTCTAGTTTTGGGTTGTAGAGTAGAAAAAGTCTTTGCAACTGAGTGCTCAGAGGCCTAGTAGTCCGCAATTGAGTGTGCGGACCCCTGTAGCTGAGTGCGTAGGGCAATTCGAGTCTGTAAATAGTTGGAAGTATTAATAAAGAGAAGTTTCCTATCAATTCTACATATTTATTTCCTATTTATGCATCTGTTATATTGGGTATGAATTTCACTTTTAATGCCTATATGTTGCGCAAATGTGTATAACTGTATTGGTTAAATTAATGCAAGGAAGAATATATGTTTACGCAAAGATAGTCAAGATCTGTTAATAAGATAAATAAGATATTTAGTCTAATTCGGGAATTAGTATAGTTTGCTACCCTAGTAGTGCAAAAGCATCTCAGGCCCTGGTTAGGGCCATGTGAAATACTATTGTAACACGTCGCGGAGGTATTGAAGGTTAGAACAAAGCACAAAGCAACCTACAGAAAGGCAGGCATAGTTGGACTAAACCAAAATCACTTCCATCTCAAGGGTGTGAAAATGTGGTTCCATCATCCGCCCATACTGCTTCAGTGAGACTTCAATCCATGCTTCGTGGGCTGATGCCGAAAGGGACAATAGTGTAGGGATTTGTTTGGCTAAATAACTCTGAACTTGGGTCAGGCCCCCATAAGCCAACAAGAGGCTTGGTGTGATAAATTTGCAGAAGTATCAAGCTTAAGTGAAATAGGGTAAGGTAGGCATACTATTGGATCCTTGTATTTTATGAGATGGAAAAGGAAGAATAGATTAAGGTTCAGTTTAAATATGGAGCAATTAATAATTATGTATTGAAACATCAGAAGAAAACATTGATATTGTTTTAAGCGAGAACAGGGTGGTTTTGAAACAAATCCTGGACTTATTTTTCTTTAAAAGATTAGAGAAAAGAAACACATATGAAAAATAGAGAAAACCAAATACAGTAAGAAGCACTTTACCACATAGATATGACATAGGAATCCTGAAACAACTTGTTTGTATTAATGAAAATGGCCAGTAAATCTCAGTGATCAGCTTTACAATAATGGTAGTCTTTCCCAGTACAAGTTCCATCCCTTTGTTTATTACAAATGAAATAATATATAGAATAAAAAAATATCCTAAATTGTTACAATAATTCTGGAATAAAATCCTAAATAATAAATAATAAATTAAATAATATCTCCAAATTATTTGTTGTAAACATTGAAATGTTCATTAAACTCTGGAATTGGTTTTCTGAATGTTGGAAATCTTTAAAAGGCTTATCAATTTTCTCATCTTCTACTGCTAGGTGTCTTAGACTGATCTTCATGCACTTGAAGTCTAGAAGAAGGTTGAAACTGTCTTCACAAAATCTGCTAATTTCCCTCTTTAATCTGATATCTCTACCTATGAGTTTTATTTCTGTCGTTTTTTTCTTTTCATCACTTCATTATTGTCACAAAATATTCTGGGAGAAATATATATTTTTAAATAATATTTCCAAATATTTTAATTTATACCCTCAAATGAATTTCATAATTAAAATTCCAACATCTTCATTTGAATGATTTAACAAACCATCTTGTTTTCAAACCCATGTGTTGTTTCAAAAATCCATGGTTTGTTTTCTCTTCCTATGGATTTCAAAAAATCATGTGTTGTTTGGGAAATCCATGGCTAGTAAAGTGTTTCTATTTTGATTTTTATCCTTGTAAAAACAAAAATATATTTCTTCTTTATAAAAACTCGTTTATATTTATCCTTATATCTGTAAAAGACATTTACATGAAGCTCATTGTTTCTCACATGTATGCTACTTTTATAAACATATGATCGCAAAATGTTCCTTTTATTTTCTCTTGTAAATTCATTTTCCTGCACCCATGAACTCATTTCCCCTATAGCTGTAAATTTCATTTTACCTTAGTCGCATCTTTCTCATCCTCCTTCATTCGTAAACATATTTCATAACATATGAAATTTTCTTTAAATACCTTCCCACTATAATTTAAATGTAATAGGAAAAGTAGTTTTCGGGGGGAGAGGGTAGGTAGGAAGTGGTTTAGGAGGAGGGGGTCTGATTTAACAGGAGGGAGACAACTGTAAAACTTTGTAAGAATGAAAACAACTTTACGGACCCCCCTCCCTATTGTTTAAATGTTGGAGGGGTTTGCTGTCCGAAACATACCACTAACCATCGATATATTTAATCACAGATCCCGAGGATTTTACATTTGGGAAATTTTATAGTTAAGTGAAGGGTGCACCATAGGATTTAACTTTTGGATTTAATACTTTAGCTGATGTATGATGAATAAATGTGCTTCTCATGTTTTAGAATTTTTATTTATTTATTATTTTTTAATTAATTTTAATAATTACAAATAAATAATTTCTCACTTAGGCCTTCTTCTTTTCTTTTTGTTGTAGACTTCAACTTTCTCTTTATTTTGATAAGGATGTCATTTTGAAGCACCATATATACCATTGGAAATATGCTCCTAATAAATTTTCCATGAAATCACTAACAACATGACCTGACCTGGAATTTATATGTAAAAAATATCCCAAACATCCATACTTTGTCTTCGCCACGAGACTTCAAGAACAAAATGGCTATGACACCTAGTGATTCATAGGCTAAACTTTACCAACATATTTTGAAAAATAGATAACTACAAAAGCAAGTTACCTATATTATAGGACCCTAACAAGTGCGCAGAAACTCATGCAAAATTTTTATCCAAAATTGAATGAGTAATGAATTGTGATTTTTCTATGTTTATGATCGTACCTATTTCCAAAAGAAAATATTTAATGGAGTTTTTAGGGAATATAGGTCTCCCATTCTTCCTCACGCAAATAATAATATATCATCTACAAATACTAAATGAGAAAATTAAGAATTCTCTACAAGTACGACACTAGATAAGGAGCCATTTTTTCTCAACATAGATGAACTTACTGAGGACTTCTATGGCAAGAACGAAAATAATGGGTGAGAGGGGGCATCTTTGATATATGCCATGGACGAATATCAAAAAGGATGAAGCCACTCTATTGATAATAACAATGAAAAAGGATGACTAAATGCATCCCATGATCCAATTAACAGTAGATAGACTCATCCCCAATTTAATAAGAACTAAGTGAAGGAATATTCCCAATCCTAATAGAATGAATTGAGTCTTGAGCTAAAGCGACTACATCATGTATTATCCTACCTTGAAGGAAATCAACTTGTTCTTCAAATATTATTTTGTTGAGGAAATAATTAACTGAACAAGTAATTACCTTAGAGATTATCTTATAAATAATATTACAATAGAAAATGTGTCTATAATCTTCAAATGAGACACCATTATATTTTGGGGAACATGACTTAAGAAGGTAGAAATAAAGGCCCGTATAAAATTTACATAATTTTTAGATTATTAAATGACAAAAAAGATATCATTCATTTATGATGCCATAAAAATATTTCAAAAAATCCATAGGGATATTATCTGGACTAGGGCTCTTTCCTTTTTGTATAGTGAAAAAATCAAGTTTTAGTATAGATTTTGATACTTCTTCATCCAACTCCAAATTCATTTCATTAGTGAAATATTGGGGAAAAATAGAAATTATCTCTATAATTTGTTGGATGGAACACCCTACTAGTTCCATTGATAGAGTTTTAAAATACCTAACACCTTCTACTTCCACTTCATCAAAGGAATGAGCCATCGATCCATCCCAATTTTTGGTTTCATAGATAGATTTTTTATCTTGTCTATATGAGGAGAATGCCTGAAAATATATAGTATTTGTATCACCTTATCTTATCAAAATGACTTTGATCTTCAATCCCTATTGTATCTGTTATTTTTCTAGCAATTGGTACCTCTTTTGTTCCATGATTGAAGCCGAGTTAATATATCATTAGAGTAAGTTATCAGTGGTTATTCTTCATTTCTTTTTTAAATCTATCGTTCTACTTCTCTAACATTGCTATGTTTATTTTCTTTAAAAAATAGGGTCCATTTTTTTATGCCTTTAGCTGTAAATATTTAAGTGAAACCATGAAATTCTACCAACATTTTGAAATTAGGGTCTAGGAACCATACTATACATAAAAGGTAGATGGTTCATAGACTTTCCTAACTCAAGTTGAAGGAATACATGGAGGTGACTCAGATACACATCTCCAGGAATCCCTAGACTCACAAATAACATGAAATCAAGACCCAGTCCAACTATTTTTCCACCTCCTCGTTGCCAGATTTGTGGTTGTGCCAAGTAGGAGTGATTTTTGAAGGATCAATATTGAATAAACAATGTTGTGTGAAAAGGTTTGAGAAGCAACTACTTAGTATATCAAAGCAATCATAAAACCCTAAATTTTTTCTTAAGGATTGGGAGATATTTAGGTCTCCCCCAAGATTAGGTTAGGGATAAAATGTAATCCATTTGTCACTATATCATCCCAAAAATTAACTTTCTCCAGTTATGGACCATATATATTTAGGATCAATAATATTCCAAGTTGTTTAACTTCTATCATGAATGCACTACTAGACCTAAGGTCATAATAAAATGTTTTCTTAAGACACAATTATTATTTCATCTTAAACACTTAAATTTCCTTTAAAAATTATCTTAAAAATGTCTTAAATTACCCTCTTCGTGCCTATGTTTTATTAACGAGAAGTTAATACATGTTATAATTTTATGTTTGATTTATATTTCATCTAAAGGCATGGGTTAACAAATATGTCTTTGTGTTCATGTTTTCTCTCAATCGTATCCTTGTAAGGAGCAAAGAGTTCATCAAGTTTTTAAATGATAGCACATGATTCATCTATTCATTCATTCCATGTGAGAAGAAACCAATCGAAGGTTTTTATGGCAGGAGGGGATCCTTTGTGAGAAAAGAATCGAGTGTTTCATTCATTATTCATGAGAAATCAATCAAGGATTTGTATGGAAGCGGGGGGCTTCATCTATTCATTCCGTTTGTGTGAGAAATCGATCAAATTTTGTATGGCAAGAGAAAAAATAATGATGGTGGCATTTTCATGAAACAAAAGTCATTAAATACCAAAAGTTCTGGAAACGAAAAAGGAATTTGTAGATTTGGAAGAAAAGAGAGAGGTGGATGGGTTCCAGGTAGGGGTACTCAAATGAAGACTAGGGAGGTCCATATTCATGGGATCTAGAGGATTTAGATGACAAAATAGGGAAATTGATGGTCTCCTCTAAGGCTTCTGAAAACTAGTGCAATGTGCATTGTGAGATGTCACAAGGGCTAATTGTAGTTACTTTTTCTACTAAGAATGAAGACTTTTTGGTGGAATGCAAAAACCTGGTTAGTAAGTTCCTTCTAGAGGCTATTTAAAATCTTGGGGAGCACTTGTCTTGTGAGTCTTTGAATCAACATATATAGGGTTTGGTATTTATTTCCTTATTTGTCATTTCTTATTTGAACCCATTTTTCATATTTTTCAACATGTTAAGTGCAGTCCCAAAATTATGTTTTTATGAACTTCAAGAGTTTGGTATATTTAATTATAATGATTTTTTGTGTGTATGAGACATATCCATGTGGATACACTAAATCTGTTTGTGTTTCAATTGTTTTATTTAAGTGTTATAATTGAGGAAAATAATAAGGTTGAATATTCAATGGCACATTCCTATTAACTATTTCTATTTCCCATGATCCCATATCCTCTTCTCTTCAATAGATAATTTGTTTTTAGGTATTTTAGAACTTGTAATCCATGGCTTCTTTCAATATACAAATATCCATACATGTGCTAAGTTTGTTTTCCAATAGATGGTTTTTAATTAACAATGAGCAATTTTATTAATCTCTCTTCACAAAGAATTATATAAATATATGTCTGTGTATTGAAACCACTGAAAAAATGTGGAAACCTTAACATGTAGTCTCATTTATCTCTTAAAAACATTTATAATATTTTTTTATAAACATTACAGATCAACTGATTTTATCAAATTTAATGGTTGATCAATCACATAACAAATGAAGTTTTCTCAAAGAGATTAGAAGGAAAAGATTAGATTTATAATCCTTGTGATATAAGACACAAGTATGATGACTGTAAAATATGCCAATGCAATGTTGGGTAAAGGTAGGAGCCAAATTTCATGCACCTCCATCTTTGAGAAGGATTTTTTTTTATATTCAAGGTCAGAAATGCATGAACATTGAACACAAAATCACTTTATCTTATTATGGAAAAATAGAAAAAAGAAAAAAAAGCGTATAAAATCCTTAAACTAACATGATTTGTTTTTTTTTTCAGCCCTTAGTACTTTCAATCTCTTGAATGTACACCTTTTGAATGGAAAAACATATTTTCTAAACTTTCCACCTAATTCAAAACATCCAAGAAACTTGAATATATGAACTGTTGACACCTAATCATTGGGCTTGGGTGAATAAATAAAATCAATGTAAATAAATAATAAGAGATATGAACAGTCATCAGGAGATGAAGTGAATAGTCTCCTTCATGTAGATAACAATGACCAACCTGAAGGAATAAGATGAATTGATTTGTGTTGAGGAGTTACTTCCTAGTCTGACATGGTATCAGAGCCAGCTCCTGAAATTAGTTATAACTCCCTTCTGCACTCTGTCTGCTATAATTAATTCTACGCCATTTCTACCATGCCTCAGCTCTGAAAACCTTCTGAATCACTGTGTTGAATGCATTGAGGCCAACAATTTTGTAGCTATGCGGAGGAGCAGTGAAACACTGTTGCGTTGATGGTCTGAGTAGCTATGTGGAGGAGCAGTGAAATGATGCTACGTTGATGGTCTGAGTAGCTATGCGGAGGAGCAGTGAAACGTTGTTGCATTGATGGTTCGAGTAGCTATGTGGAGGAATAGTGAAACGTTGCTACGTTGATGGTTCGAGTAACTACCAGCAGACAAGGCAACACGCACAAACCCGGTTCGCATCCCCCTAACCGATGATGCTACTGGATGCTAATATATTCTGCTGAAATTTTCATTCAATGACCCTTTGATAGTTTTGTTCATTCGCTGGATGCTAATATATTCTTGGCCAAGTACTCATAATTTCAGAAGCTCCTGTTAGAAAATATATGAGCGATTTTATAAAATGTTCCGATGGAGTCGAACCGATGCCATGAGAGATTTTTAGGTTTGTCTATTGGTTTGGTTTATATGAAAAATTTTCCAATAATATGATAGAAATATTATGGTCTCTGTATATAGTAATGTTACATTGAGGATCTATGAAAATAATTATCATGTAATGTTATAGATATGAGCAAGCCGCTGGTATCACCATATGCTGCCCCACTTGTATATGTATTGAAGTTTTTTTTGGCATATAAAAATCGTTAAATGACATGTGTTGAATAGAGTTTTTTTTTAAAAAAGACAAAGTCATGGGTCAAAGCACTGTGGCATGAAGTGTTGAATGCATTTACAGTCTTAGGTATTGACATTTTCTATCCAGTTGATGTTTCTGTCCAGTCATATCATAATTATATTTTTTCCCATTAAGAGTAAAAGTTTTACAGTAGAAGTTTTTGTTACAGAATGCATTCAATCATATCCATTGTAGGAATAATTCTCACTAGCAAGGAGAACTATCCTGAGTGGTCTCGGATGATAAAACACACTCTCATTTTCAATGAGTTGTGGAAAGGAGTGTGCATTGGAGACGGAGACAAACAACCAGAACAGCCTACATCAGACAAAGAGCTCACCATTTGGGAAAACAAGAACAGAAAATCCTATGCATTAATCACAGTATTTGTATGTGAAGAGGTGAGTCACCATATTATGTCATTTTCAATTGCTTCCGAAGCCTTACAAAAGCTGAAAGAACTCTATGACTCACATTCTACACTTGAAGTTGTTCAACTCATGATTAAACTCTTCACTCTTGAACTACAAAATAATGATCCTCTTGCCCTTGCATCTGAAGTAAAGTCTATAATGCATGACATCCAGCCACTAAATTGATTTGGATATTCCCTTATCACCTTTCTCAAGGTACTTATCCAACTTACTCCATTATTTGAGTCATTCAAGCAATGGAAATCTTAATACATTAACCTTTGACTCTCTTATGAAAAATTTGTTGAAAGAGAAAAAGCTTTTGAACGAGATACCCTGAATTTCTGAAGAGGTTGTGTGCCTTGCTCATAAAAAAAGCATCCCTACTCAAGATTCTTCAAGAGGAAGAGGTGGTCGAAGAGGAAGAGGAAGATATTTCAGAGGCAAGGGGGGCAGACACTCTCAAGGAGAAAAGGTAGATTTTCACTGCATACGCTTACAAAAGAAATGGATCACATGATGCCTCTACATGCAAGTTACCATGGGACAAAATTAAGCAGCAAAGAAACCAAACAAAAGGTAAAACTAATGATACAAACAAAGGTAAAGCACCTGAATCTGCTAACTATGTTGTGGCATAATGTAATATTTGAGTAAATGAAGATTTATTTAATGCTTCACTTGCTTCTTAGAAAAATTATTGGTTGCTTGAGTCAGGAGCAACCTACCACATGACTCATAGAAAACATTTTTTTGAAGAATTTACTGACAATGTTGATGGAGCAGTATACTTTGCAGACCAATAAAAAATCATGCCATTAGGGCTTGGCATGATCAGGCTTAAACTACCTGGTATTCTAGACTTTCTTCTGCATCATGTTCTATATCTCCCACAACTCAAGGGAAACTTATTGTCCTTGGTCCACATCTGCCAGCAAGGTCACTCCATTCATATGTTTGATGGCAAGCTTGAGGTAAGAAAAGCATCTGACCAGTCACTTGTCATGAGGAGAATAGAAGAAGAAAGGCTTCTCAAGCTGCAAAGAACCTCTGCTCGTGCACAACATTTCTCATACAATTCTCATTATGAAGAAGGTACACTTCCATCAAGTTTATTATGGCATGCTAGATTTGGACATTTGAATTATGACAGCCTCCAATTGTTGAAGAAAAATGGTGTTGCTGGTTTGCCTACAATTCCTAGGAAACTTAAGCAATGTGATGCTTGCATTCTAGGAAAGCATAGCAAACAGTCTTTCCATGATTCACATTCAAGAGAACATAGAAAACTTGAACTCATTTATTCAGATTTATGTGGTCCAATTCCTGTTCTTTTGCAAATGGAAATAAATATATGCTGACATTTATTGATGACTACACCAGAATGTGTTGGGTTTATTTATTGAAGAACAAATCTGATGCTTTTCAAACATTCAAGAAGTTTCATAAATGGATTGAAAATGATGCACAATCTCATATTGGGTCTATTCTCGCACTGATAATGGAAAAGAATATACATCAAATGAATTTGAACAATATCTTCGCCAACATGGGATTAAACATCAAACAACTATGCCTTATAATCCCCCAACAGAATGGTGTAGCTGAAAGAATTAATAGAACAATCTTGAATATGGTACGATCTATGCTTTTTTTCAAAAATGTAAAGATAATGTTTTGGGCTGATGTTGTTCTATGTGCTGCATATACAAAGAATAGATGTCCATCTAGTGCTATAAGAAACAAGACTCCTTATGAATTGTGGTATGGACATTTTCCTTCGGTAAAACATCTCAGGATTTTTGGTTCCACCTATTATGCTTTGATGCCAAAGGTACATAGAAACAAACGGTGCTAGAAGTCGTAAGTGTATTTTCCTGGGGTATTCAAATACCTCCAAAGCATACCGCCTCTATGATGAAGAAAATAAAAAGTTTGTTATATCTAGAGATGTAATTTTTCTTGAATCATCCAAATCTGACAATTTTGTTGAGCGGAAACTTGATTGCTTGGATAGATTCGCAAAAACGAAATCATTTCAAGAATTTGAAAATCAGATTCCACATATTGAAGGGGGGATTCCTATACTAGATCAACATGTGGAATCTTCTTCTGAAGAATACTCTCCCCTGACTGAAACTCCAACAATGAATGATGCTTTAAGTGATGTAATTGATAGAATTGGGAGACTCAATCTTGATTCACTCCCAAATCAATCAACAGAGCAGCCTGGACCATCTCAAAAAAGTCCCCCAAAGTGGCTGAAAAAGACACTTGAAAGTGTTCATCCTGATGAAATTGGAAAAACAGGAACCAGAAATTCAAACCGACAAAATGGAGGTGATGTAGATGACTCTAATTCACCTGTTGATATGGATGTTTTTTCTTATGATTATGAATTGAACTTGTCTACAGATTTTGAACCAACTTCCTTTAAAAAAGCTGCTTCTCATGATGAATGGAAAGAAGCGATGCAAAAGGAGTATGATGCCCTCATAAAGAACGACACTTGGACGCTGGTTGATCCTCCATTTGGAACCAAACCAATTGGCTGCAAGTGGGTCTACAGAACAAGTACAAAGCTGATGGCTCACTTGACAAGCACAAAGCTAGGCTTGTGGCAAAAGGTTTTGCACAGAAGGAAGGGGTCGATTATGAGGAAACTTTTTCTCCCACAGAAAAATGGGCCACCATCCGGACACTCTTTGCACTAGCAGCTCAGAACAGTTGGAAAGTCCATCAAATGGATGTAAAAACTGCCTTCTTGAATGGAGATCTAAAAGAAATGTTTTTATGTCCCAGCCTAAAGGATTTGTTGTGAAAGGACATGAACATAAAGTATGCAAACTTGTGAAGTCCTTGTATGGCCTCAAACAAGCACCACGAGCCTGGTATGAAAAGCTAACTGAGCATCTTCTGAAACTCAACTTATCATTTTGATCTTGATGATGCAACTTTATTTGTCAAGAAAGTTGGAAAAACAGTTGTATATCTTGTGGTATATGTAAATGATCTTTTAATGACAGGGAACAATGAAAGTTATATTGCATCCATAAAGAAAGAATTAGGAAAAATCTTTGAAATGACTGATTTGGGCTATGTTCATTACTATCTTGGCATTGAAGTAACCCAACATTCAAACTCCATATTTCTTTCTCAAAAGAAATACATTGGAGATTTGTTAAACAGATTTGGCATGACAGAATGCAATCCTCTTTCTACTCCAATGGACAAAACTTAGAGGCTCACATCTATTCGAAGGAAAAGAACTTGAGATGTGCAACAAAGTACAGAAGCTTTAGGACGTTCTCATCTATCATTACTATACCTAGACCAGGCACCATTTCCATTTGCTGTTGGAATCCTCTCCAGGTTTATGCAAAAGCCTTGTGAGGGACATTGGTCTGCTGCAAAAAGAGTTCTAAGGTACTTGAAGGGAACTCAAGAACTTGGAATCAAGTATACACAGGTGGACGACTTCAGCTTGATTGGATACTCTGATTCAGACTTCGATGGAGACAAAGAAACTGGAGTATCTACTTCAGGATATGCTATGAGTCTTGGACCAGGAGCTGTCTCTTGGAGATCACGCAAACAATCA
>APFE031358507.1:0-75300 GCA_000404065.3 Pinus taeda
GATTGTCATCCTCACTTTCATCATCTGAAGAAGAAATGTTTTCAAAAGTATAAGAGATAGGAAGAGGTGGCACATCCGCCGGACTAGGCTCGCAGGCCGATTTATTTTCATCAATTTTACATCTCTTCTAATGATAACATTTTTGGACTTAAATGGAATAATCCTATAACCTTTTACATCTTCAGAATATCCAACAAAAGTACATTTCTCACTCTTAGGTTCTAAAGCTTTATGCTTTTCATCTGGAATATGGGCCCATGGTTCACTTCCAAAAATACGAAAGTGACTTACATCTGGTTTAATGGAACTCCAAGCTTCTTCTGGAGTGATATTCTTTAGAACCTTAGTAGGAGTGCCATTTATTATATAATTTGCACAATTAATTGCTTCGGCCCAAAAACTAAGACTGAGTCCTTTAGATTGCAGCATACAATTAGCCATTTCCTTTAAGGTGCGATTTTTCCTTTCAGCTACACCATTTTGTTGTGGAGTGTATGGAACGGTATGTTGCATTTGAATTCCATTTTCGGTGCAAAAGTTGATGAATGTGTTTTTAACATATTCTCCACCATTATCAGTTCTTAGCTTAAGAATTTGATGTCCAGATTGTTTTTCAACAAGGGCTTTGAAGGCCAAAAATGTGTTAAATACTTCGCTCTTGAGTTTTAAGAAGTATACCCAAGTGCGTCTGGAGAAATCATCAATGAAAGTTAAGAAATACTTGCAGCCAGAGAATGAGGCAACAGGAAGAGGACCACATAAATCACTGTGCACAAGCTGTAAAGGGGCTAAGGCGTGCCAAGAGGCACGTTTTTCAAAATTGTCCCGATGATGTTTTCCGAGTACACATCCGGAACAAACACCATCTCTGCAAGATACCATAGGAAGACCTGTCACCATATTTTCTTACATAGATGCTGAAGGGAGCGATAGTTTAAGTGACCAAATCGCTCATGCCAAAGTTTGCTCACTTCATCATTATGAGCAACAAATACTGAGGGAAGATTTGATGACCCAAAGTTGTGAAACTTATACAACCTTGTGGAATCATCAGCAATACCAGTAGCTAGAATCTGTTTAGGATCTCTTAGATCCTTGATTACAACATCATGAGGTGAAAATTCAACAATTTTACCTTCACCTGAATGAGCTATCTGATATACAGATAGAAGGTTGCTGGATAAGGTTGGAACACATAATACATCATTAAACTGACCATTGTCTAGATGAACAGTTCCAGTCCCTACCACATTAAGAGATCTATCATCACCAACATATATATTTTTGGTGTTACAATCATTTAAAGAAGAAAACATGGCTTTGTTTTTGGCCATGTGATAAGAGGCTCCAGAATCAATGAGCCACTCATGAGAATGAGAAGAAGAAGATACATTAATGCATAACCAGACTGAGATGATTGACAACGACATGCAAAAAGTGCCATTCCTGAAGAGGAAGTTGAAGTTGAAGTAGAAGAATGCTCCACATGGATGTTATGTTTCTTCATTGCGGCTTCCAAGGCTTCCATCTTCTTAAAGCATTTAGATTCTAAGTGGCCATCTCGATTACAAAATTTACAATGTCTATCAGTCTTCTTCCATTTGTTTTTATTGATCTTATCATTTTGCTGAAATGATCTTTCATTTTGAGACTGAGTTTTCTTAGGACCCTTGTTTGGTTTAGGACCATTCTTTTAGGATATGACTTCTTAGGATTCTTTAAAATTGGTTGCTGCTGGGCGGCTAACGCTTTCTTGGAAGAGTTTCCAAGATTAAGAAGACCAAGGTGTAAGAGTTTTTCTTGTTCTCTTATTAAAGAATCACAAAAAGAGTCAAAGGAAGGGGCCTTGTAGTCTTTTCCTTGATAAATGAAAGCTTCCCTTGTAGAATGGAAGGTGGAAACAAATACAGAGTAGGCTGGTCCAACTTAGTAAGGATGGAATAAATAAGGTTACTATCTTCTTTCTTAACCTGAACACCTTCCAAGAGATATCTAAGGGTCTTGAATTTGGACAAGAAATCTTCAATGCAAGAAAAATTATTAGGATCCAATGTAAGCAACCCATTTTCAAGTTGATGGGCTCTAATTTCATTTTTAATCCCAAAAACTTTAGTGATTTGTTCCAATGCTTCATGAGGAGTATCAAGTTCTGCAATATGGAATCTAAGATCAGGAGAAATAGACATCCCTATCAAACCACGTGCTTGATCTTGTCTATTTTCCCATTTTGCAACCTTGTCTTCATCTTTTGGTTTCTTCTCTTGGCCCGTGGCTATTCTGTAGAGACCTTTACTTCTAAGTAAATCTTCCATGTAGGATACCCATTGGAAGTAGTTAGTGCTGTCAAGAATGACTTGCATGGACTTTCCATTTAAAAAAAAAATGAAGCTGAAGATGCTGAAAGTAAGTGTTCCAATGGATAGATCTCGAAAAATTAGGCTGTTTTAAAAAAACGGCTCTGAAAAAGGCTTACGGATGAAGAAGTTATGGCTTTTTGAAAAACAATTGTTGAAGTTGCCGGTAAAGTGCGCGAATGTGTGGAATGAAAAAAAAACGCCCCCACAAAATGGAGATTTGAACCCAAGACCTCTACTCTCTTAAAATAGCTTTGAACCAATTGATCTATACAAAAAATTTGAGAGAGAGAGGGGGGGCTTTGGGTTGCGTGCTTGCCTTGAGAAACCTCTTTTTTCCTACAAAACACAAAACACAAAACCCAACACGGACATGCAAAGAAAAACGAACCTTATGGTTCGAAGTTAGCTTTACCCAAAAAACTAAATATTTAAAAAAAATTGAACCTTGTGGCTCAAAGTTAGCTTTAGCCGAAAAAACTAAATATTTTTCTCAATGTTTCTAATTTTCCGAGATCACACTAAGGCGCAGCGGAAAAGAGCATATGCATGAGAAAAATCCTTCCTTTCTGTTTCTGATTTGCCCCGATCGCACAGAGTCGCAGGGCAAAGAGCATACGCAGAAATGAAAGGTATAGATCCGGTAAAAAAAAGAAGCTAAATAGACCGAAATAATAAACAGAGAGAAAAATAACTGTAAACTGCAAATAAACATTGTATACCTCAAGATCTTAAAAATGACGCAGCTAAGGCTATCGGAAACCTTTTCGCGTGAAAGAAAGGGGTTCCTCACTGGAACAGATGCTCCTAAAATAACAGAGCAGTCCTCTCGGCCCGAAAGCAGTCAAAAACAGCAGATCTAGGAGATGGCAGTCGGATGCAGTTGTACCGGCTTCAGATTTGGATCACCAACGGACGCGGCACTCAAATAGCTCTGATACCATGTAGGAATTTACAGGGTAAGTTCCTCAGACAGAACACCAAAAGGACACCGCTCACAAACAGATCACAGATCAATACACCAGTATTTTGACGTGGTTAAAACCCTCAGAGAGGGAAACAGTCCACGGCCTGCGCCAACGTGGCTACTACAGGCAATTTATTAATAAAAGAATGAAAATTTACATAAGCTTCTCTCATGCACGGTTAAACTACAAATGACCCTCCATGCGCTTTAAATAGAATTCATGGACCAATCGGGTGTCAAGCCACGGATCAAGTGTCGGTAATACCGAGGAGAGAATGAACCGTCGGATCACTACATATCGTGACCGTCGAATTGTAAGTTACAAAATGTACAACGGTAAAAAAACATACTTTACCTAACTCTATACTAGACCAAGTTGAACTTAACTATTTCCTATGTGTCGGAATATCCTAACAAAGAAAGGCTCCTGTACTCCCACGCTGATATCTTCTTGAAGTATCTCTCAAGAATCCACAACCAATCAGAGTTTGAGTAACTATTTTCTTTTAACATAAAACCCAAGTACTTGATTCCCACACTGATGGACTGCACTTCAAACCCAAAAAGATCAGATAACCAGGTCAGCTCTTCCTGTTTTATAATAACAAACTTCGAGTTGTTTATCTGCAAGCCAGATGCCTTTTGGAAATTTTGAAGAATTTCATAATAACACAACCATGTTAGTCTGCATAATAAGCTGAATAAAATAACATCATCAACAAAAAGATTGTGCGAGATAGAAATGTTCCTGCATATTTTCATCGGGGAGCACCTGTTTTCTTCAACGGCCTTGTTGATATGTAGACTGAGGGAATCCATGGCCAATATGAATAAAAGAGGGGACAGGGGGCAACCCTGGCGGAGGCCTCTAGATGCTAGGAAGAAAGCAGATGGAATCCCATTGACAATGACTACATAATTTACCTTTTCTACATAGGCCATGACCCAGTTGATCATGTTTGCTCTTAAACCAACTTTTGCTAGCAAACACCTTATGAATGCCCAATCCATGCAGTCATAAGCTTTACAGAGGTCGATTTTAGAATGACAGCATCAATTTTTTTACCCTGGATGGCAAAGAGACCTTCTTGAGTTGTAGCAACCCCGTCTAAAATGTTCCTCCCCTGTAAAAAGGCATGTTGATTCTTTGTTAAGAAGTTTGACAAGGTTCCTTTGATCCTATTTGCGATAATTTTTTATATTATTTTGTAAGATATATTAAACAGAGAGAAAATTCGTGAAAAAGATGGCATTTTCTATTTTTGGGATGAGAGCTATATAGGTGGATGATGTTTTCTGGTTAATGCAGCCTGACATCCTGGACCCTTCCACCATTTTTAGCACTGACCGCGCATCCAAAAAGGAAAGGTTCATGAACCCATTACAAAATCCAATCTGGAGAACAGGCATTCATAGTAATCATGAACTATTATGTGTATAAATTGCAGACAATTTTCATATTCAAACAACAAACTTGAGTGCATAGTAAGCTTGAAAGGAGTCTCAGGGTGAGGAGATCAAAATATTTGGCAAATAACTTCATAATGGATAGTTTGCAGGAAGCTGAATGGAGGAAATCTCAGGCCATGCACATTACCTGTGACCTGGTGGCAGCAGCTAAAGCACAACGTGTTATTATTGCATCTGTGGATAGTTATCCGTGCCTCTATCAAGGCCCTGCTATGGAAAGAACCATTCAGAGGTAAATTGTTTTCCATGAAACTTATATCTATGAAATTATATGCGTTGAAAGACTTGAGTGTAACTAGATTGGAGTATGAATATTATGGAAATCTGATTTACAAGAGTGAAATCAAACAGGGTCTTTGCTATTGTGGATCAGATTTTATAAATATTATAGAATCTGTAATAGAAATAAGGATGCCCAGTTGAAAAATCTTTATTTTATAAATATTATGGAATCTGTAATAGAAATAAGGATGCCCAATTGAAAAAGCTTTCTTAATCCGTGATAGTGGAATTTGTAATATTAAGAAAATTTATAAATATTCTGGAATCTGTGATAGAAATAAAGATGCCCAATTGAAAAAGCTTTCTTAATTCGTGATAGTTGAGTTTGTAATACTAAGAAAATTCAACTATTAATTATTTTCATGCATTGCCGGCAGGTATGAGAATTGTTGGCTTCCTTTGCTAGCCGGGGCCAAAGTTGAGACCACATTGGTTCCTGCTTTTGACTGTGAATGGGTGTGGCACTGCCACAGGCTTAATCCGCTGCAGTGTGCAGAGGACTGTCAACGTTTACATGGAAAAGTATTAGTTACTAATGTTGTGCCCCCTGCTAAGAGGAATTCTGCTCTAGAGACAGCTAAACTGTGGGAAGATGCATATCCTAATGAACCATTTTCTTTGGATTTGGATGTATTCTGCTCTGCAAAGTCTAATTATACCATACATCATCACCATATGAGCAATAGCAAAATCTAATATAATTTGGCCAGGGCTATGAGAAGGCAGCGATCCTTTTGGCACCAGGTTAGTTTTCATTTATCATTGATTTAAGTACGGGTATATAACTATTTACTAGATCTCATATATTGAATTTATTATTGTTGACCTTACTAGATCTCATATATTGAGTTTATTATTGTTGATCTTTGGAATTATCGAGTGTGGTTTATCATCAAGAAAATTAATCACATAATATAATTTATCATCAATTTATTCAGAAAATCAATCACACTTGACTTGATAGTTCTAATAATTTAAATGTAAATGTAATTGTAATCAGAATGAATTTGAAATTAATTATGTTCACAAAATCTTAATTTCAGAAATTTAGATATATGTAATGCTTGTTGTAGTATCTAAATTCTTTTTGTTTTGGCTTTGTATGACAGGTTTCATTGCCACATATGTCAGACGAAAGGCTTCTAAGGGTAGCAGAAGAAAGATACAGAGGATATCTGTACCTCATCAAGAAATCAATTTCGGCTGGGTCTTGTGATGGCAGGAATTATTGGAATCTGCAAGTTTATCAATAGAGAATTGGTTCCCATTGATCACGGAAAGAAAGGCAAAGCAGAATGATTCCTGCAAACCACCTAGTCTGCATCTTGCACTGTTAATCACACCTCCTGTTGCAGCGATCAGGTCTTCAATTTGGCCACTGCCACCTCCAGAAAAGAGGAGGATTTCCCACAGGCAGGGAAGAAGGTCTCATCAGTTCCCAGTGGCAACATAAGACACATTGGGGAGTCATTTCCAATGGCCCTAGCAGCTTTGAGTGTAGCAGGCAGATCATCCTTCAATCCCATAGAGTGGGGTGTATAACATTTTCTCTAGAATATTTCAGTATTTTTAATGGAACTGGAAATTGGTAATTTCGAAAGATTTGTTGTCACTGTTACACTAAATATAGTTATTTCATACATATCACAAACAGGCTAGTTATAATATATCTCTAGATAATATTACAAACAGACCAGTTACAACATATCTCTATGTTGAAGATAATGGAGAATATCTTAAAATAGGTAGAGTTGGTTCATGTAACCTCAGGGTAGGAATTAGTTTCTATTTCTTAAGATGTTGTTCTAACTTCCCTAAAACCATGTATTCTATTTAATGTGTAATGTTGATGAACAATGTAGTGTTTTGCAGAGCCAGACTCTCTTGGTTCAGACTCTCTTTCGTAGAGCTGACCAGTGGGCTTTATTTTAATACAAACATTGCCATTTTTATCATGCTATCAGAGTGTTAGGGTTGAGGAACCTGTACGCTGGCTGGTGGGTGGTTCTTTGAACCAAGATCATCATATTTTTAAGGCAGATAACTGTGACGATTCTGAAATCGTCGTTGGAAAGACATGTACCTCTGCGATGGGGGCACTGTAACACTTCACGCATATTTTTCGTTGCAGATTGTCACAAGAAAGATGTGTACCTTTGTGACAGCGTCGCAAAACATACATGGACTCCTGCGATGATCGAGGAAAGCCAATAACAAGGTTGTGGTTGCGTGAGGAAGCCAAGAACAAGGCTGTAAGCTGTCAGAGAAGCTGCATGGGGAAGCCAATAACAAGGCTGAAGTTGACAACAAGAGGTTGTCTGGAGGCTAAGAAGGAAGCCACGGAGATCTGCGCGTGTGCTGCGAGATGTCTCTGTCACAGATTTGGGCTATATTTAACATTTTTTTTACCTGTCGAATTTTTTTCTTTCTAAATCGCCAAGATGAATAACAACATATTTGAAGCATGCATGAACGAGCATAACAAGCTCGATGGTTCCAATTATGCAAATTGGAAATTTAAGATGCAGACTCTACTAGAAGCGCAGAGTGCTTGGACGATTGTGAATGGGGATGAGTTGAGGCTCGCGGCTAGATCAACATCGGTCCCAGATTGGGAGAAATGAGAAAGCAGAGCAAGGACAATGTTAAAGATGTCAGTGAAATATTGTATTATACCACACATCAGAGAAGGTAAGTCAGCTAACGCGATCTGGGGAATTCTGAAGGAATTGTATGAAATCAGAAATTCAAATCGTCTTTTGTTCCTCAAGAGTAAGATCCTGTCCATGAAGATGGAGGAGAATGAAACGATTGCTTCATTCGTAGCAAGGATCAAGGATCTGAAAACTAAATTATCAGATATTGGTCATACAATGGACAATACAGATCTTGTGACACCATTACAATGAATGGTGTCACTGATGATTATCAGATGTTTATCACTGGGATCGATGCTAAAGAAAAGATCCCGCATTTTGAAGAGCTGACAGGTATACTGATGCAGGAAGAAGAGAGGAGATCGACTCTGAAGCCCCAGAGTGCCGATCTTGCATTGGTGGTGAGGAAGAACTTCTACAAAGGGAAAGGAGGTCCACAACAGCAAAACGGAGCAAGTTCACATAAATGGCCAAATTTGACCCAAGGTATGCACCCGAATAAAAACTACTCTGAACATAAATGTTTTTATTGTGGAAAACTAGGTCATATTGCTAAGGAATGTAGGAAAAACAAGTATCATGAAGAACAACAAAAGCCAAAGAGACATGCAGGTCATCTCGCGAACAGTGATCAGGTGCAGAATTTGAGGTTGTTCATGGCAAATCGTGATGAAAATGTTGATGCAGACATTTGGTATGTATATTTAGGAGCGTCAACACACATGACAAGGAATAAGCACTGGCTGGAGGATTTTAAAGAGATCAATGAAGGCACACAGATTTACCTAGGAGATGACAAAAGTCATCAAATCAAAGGAAGTGGGAAAGTTTCTGTCATTCTACCTGATGGTAATATCAAATAAATTTATAATGTAATGTATGTGCCTGGCATAACAAAGAACTTGATTTCTGTATCAATGATTACAGATCAAGATTTGAAAGTTGAATTTTTAAAATCTAACTGTTACATTAAGGATCTGCTAGATAGTATGAAGACAATTGCTACAAGAATTTGAACAGGAGGACTATACAAGTTGGATGTAAGACCTGCATTGGTTCGAGCATTGATAACAGTGAGCCTGACTACAAAAGAGCTTTGGCACCAGAGATTCGGCCACATCAATTACAATGATTTGTTGTTACTACAGAGGAAAGAAATGGTGAGAGATCTTCCTATGCTAAAGAAAGTACATAATGATTGTGATGCTTGTACTTTAGGAAAACTGCATAGAGAAGAATTCCTTGTTAGAGTAGAAAAGAAATAGAGGGATATACTAGAGTTAGTGCACATAGACCTTTGTGGTCCTATGCAGACAAAATCATTAGGAGGAGCAGTGTATTTCCTACTGTTTATTGATGACTGTACGAAGTTTTCTTAGGTGTATTTCTTAAGTAAGAAGATCATACATTCGAATACTTTAAGTAGTTTAAAAATATGATTGAAAGACAAATAGGGAAACAGATAAAAATTCTCCGCTTTGATTAAGGGGGAGAATACAGGAAGGATGAGTTGATCAGGTATTGTAAAGATCATGGAATTTTGCAGCAGTTCACAGTACCCCATACTCCACAGCAGAATGTAGTAACAGAAAGGAAAAACATAACATTGGTGGAATGCACTAGAAGTATGCTTAAAGGTAAGAATCTTTCAAATGGTTTTTGGGCTGAAGCAGTGAGTACTGCGGTTTATTTAAAAAATAGGAGTCCTACAAGAAGTCTTGAGTTTAGAACTCCTTTTGAAGCATTGTATGGATATAAAACTGCAGTAAAACACTTAAGAATATTTGGATGTAAAGCATTTGCCCATATACCAAAGGAAGATAGAACGAAATTAGACTCAAAATCCATCCGATGCACTTTTATAGGGTATTGTTCGTCATATAAAGCATACAGATTATTTAATCCCTCTACTCACAAGATCTTTCTTAGTAGAGATGTTAAATTCCATGAGCAGGATAATGAAGAACCTGATGAGCACTATGATGGATGGAACATTCTGTACTTTGAAGAAGAAGATGCATAGAACAATCTGGATCAATAACAAACAAAGGCAGAGGATGAACAACAACAACAACAGCAAAAGCAACAACAACAACAATAACAACAGCAACAACAAGAAGAAATAAGGTTTGAAACCACCACCCCACCACATAGGAGATTAGGTAGGAAAGCCCAAATGCCTGCAAGATATAGGGAAAATGCATTTATAACTAGTATGACGAATGTTTTTGAACCGTTTAGTTATAAAGAAGCGAATGAAAGTAATGAATGGAAAATAGCCAAGGAACAGGAACATGATTCAATAATCAGAAACAACACTTGGGAATTGTAGAATTCCCTAGAGGAAAACAATTCGTAGGTTGCAAATTGTTATATAAACCAAAAATTAATGCAGATGGAACTATAGAAAAACTGAACGCTAGATTCGTTGCAAAGGGGTACACACAAAAAGAAGGGATAGATTATGAAGAAACCTTCGCCCTTGTAGCTAAATTGAACACCATCAGAATGTTGATTACTTTAGCTACTAAGAAACATTGGATAATGCTCCAACTAGATGTAAAGTCTGCATTTCTGAATGGAGAACTAAAAGAAGAGGTTTATTTAGAGCAACTAGAAGGGTTTGTCCAGAAGGGAAAATAACATTTAGTCTGTAGGTTGAAGAAAGCACTCTATGGATTAAAACAAGCTCCCAGGTCGTGGTATGAGAAAATTGATTAATGTTTTCTACAAGATGGCTAGAATAGAAGTAAGAATGACCCTAATCTTTACACCGTGAAAGATGAACAAGGGTGCATAGTGCTGATTTCATTATATGTAGATGATTTGATAATTATAGGTGATGCTATATATCTAATTGATGAAATCAAGCAGCAGATGTCACAGATGTTTGAGATGAAGCATGTTGGTGAACTCAAATATCGTTTAGGTCTCGAGATCTGGAGATATTCAGGTCAAACATTTATGTCTCAAGCAAAGCATGTCAAAGGCCCATTAGAAAAGTTTAGAATGGATCAATGTAAGTCTGCACCGGTACCATTGCAACAGAATATCAAATTGCAGTGTGAGGATGGCTCAAAAGCGGTGAATGCAATAATTTATAGACAATTGGTTGGGAGTCTGATCTACCTAACCACCACTAGACCTGATTTGGCTTATGCAGTTAGCGTATTAAGCCAATTTATGTCTAAGCCACTCGAAAGCCATTGGAATGCAACGAAGAATGTTTTGAGGTATCTACAAGGTACTGTAGATTATGGAATTATTTACACTGACTCTTCTGATGTTAGATTGGCAGGATTTGTAGATTCAGATTGGGCAGGAAATGTAGATGATCACAGATCTATAACAGGGTATGCATTCAGTCTTGGATCTGGAGTGATCACTTGGAGTAGCAAGAAGCAGAACATAATATCCTTGTCGTCAACAGAAGCAGAGTATCAAGCCATGTGTGCAGCAACATGCGAGGCGGTTTGGTTGCGGAGACTTCTCCAAGATGTTGGGGAAGAACAGATAGTCACAACAACAATTAGATGCGACAATCAAAGCTCAATCAAGTTGGCCAACAATCCGGTGTTTCACAAAAACACTAAACATATTGATACTCAATTTCATTTTATAAGGGTGAAAGTGCAGTCTAAAGAAATTCATCTGGAATATTGTTATACATGTGATAACGTTGTGGAAATTTTCACTAAGCCCCTTGGAAGCATTAAGTTTCAAATGTATAGGGAAATGTTAGCCATATATGTGAACCCATTCTCCATTAAGGGGGTAGTGTTGAATATAATGGAGAATATCCTAGAATTGGTAGAGTTGGTTCACGTAACCTCAGGATAGGAATTAGTTTTTATTTCTTAGGATGTTGTTCTAACTTCCCTAAAACCATGTATTCTATTTAATGTGTAATGTTGATGAACAATGTAGAGTGTTCTGCAGAGCCAAACTCTCCTAGTTCAGACTCTCTTTCGTAAAGCTGACCAGTGGGTAATATTTTAATACAAACATTGCCATTTTTTTCACTCTAGTTAAGAAACAAATTATTCACCAAACCATTTACCAAACCATTTGAGCAAACATCTTTCGACTATTTTCAAAATATTTGAACCATTATTCTTTGTACAGAGTACTCTTTATTATTTTAACAGTTTATTTCCAAATTATTCTAATATCCCTGGAGTTACTTGGGCATGATCACTCGGTTTAAAATTACAATTTGTTCATAGCATCAGGCCCCTACCCAGTTTCAATGCTAGAATAAGGATTTGGATAGTTAGTCAGACATACAATTGTGCATTCACAACAAACAAAGGTCTGTGTTGTTCAATTTTAATGGAAACTAAATTCCAAGATTTCAGACTACCGAATTGAGTTAAGGAAGTTAGACTCACAATACCAAATAAAATGCACCCAATATCAATTAATAGAAACAATTCACAGAATATTACAGACAGACAACTGTGTGATGGCATACCCCAAAACAGAGAATTTTGAGGACCAGAGTGTCACCAATCTTGTGATGACGTAGCCCAACACTTGTATTAATAATGAGTTGACATTACATTGCTCAAGGAAGAAAAATAGTTTAGTTTTGGGATGTGTAATCAATTGCTCTTGATATGCAGTGGGTTTTAAGGTGTAAGTTCTTTGTTATCTTTATGTGATATTAGAATTTTTGGATCAGCAATATAATCTTGTATAATAAATTTTGGTATTAATTTGAAATTTAAATTAAATTTTTAATAATTTGATTTATAATTAAGTAAAATTTTAAAAGTATTGTTTTTTTGTTGGGTAGATTTTAAATTATGGTAGAAATTTATTGATATTTAATTTTTTAATCAAATTTGTAACATATATTTTTTTTCAAATTTTTAACATATTTGTAATCATCTCATGTAAAATGTAATTGATCATATTATTTTAGGTAATATTTTATAATGCAAACATATTTTGACAAAGTCTTTTCTTAATAGGGTGTGAATTTTGTCCACTTTAGAATTGTTAAATTGGAAACTAGGGCCAAACTTCATGTGGGTCATCTTATTCATGGCTGATAATATTTTTGTTAGATTCCTCTCATCGAGAGGTGTAGGATTGATATAAAGATCATCTGATTCTGATAAGTATTCATGGAGATATGAATTTATTTTGATTATGGAATTATTATCAAGATGACCTACAACTCATGTAGGCTCAGAAGCCCAACAGTCGCATCTATTCAAACACCAATGTTGTGTATAAATATAGGAGGACATTTCCTCATTTGGACTCACTCATATTATCACATCTCTCTCTCTCTCTATTGCACAGAAAAGAGTCTCTTCTCTACTGCGCAGAAAAGGGTCTCTCCCTCACACATTTGAAGCTGGAAGCTGCTGAAACTGAAGCTGCAACTGCAGAAGTAAAGTTTGACCTACGTGGACCAAAAAATCTCCTCATATGAACTGCACTTTATGTTCATTTGAACCTCCTCTGAAAGCCGTAACTTTTGGTGGTGGAATCAAGTCAATCCGACGGACAGTTTGCAAGATATCGACTGCCCTAGTTTGAAGGAAGTTGCAGAAACTGAAGCTGCAACTGTAGAAGTAAAGGTTGACCTGTGTGAACCAGAAGATCTCCTCATCTGAATTTCACTGGAGGTTCATCTGAACCTCCTCTGGAAGCTGCAACTTTTGGTGGTGGAATCAAGCCGATTCGACAGTCGGTTTGTGAGATATCGTCTGCCCTAGTTTTTGATGATGAAGCCGCTAATGCTGATGCTGCTGATCTAGGGTTTGCTACTACTGATATAAATAAGATTTATTGTACTAATTCTCTTTGCTGAATTATTGAAGATAAAAGAATATTTGATCAAAGGGTTTCCCCACACATTATGGGGTTTGTCCCTAGCTAGCCGCCACATCTTGTGTCTCTTGTCTTGGCTTGTTTTCTGTCGATCGTTTAATGTTCTATCTGCACTTTACTTTATGTACATGTGATTGCTAATCTGTGTAATATAATAAGAAAAAGAAGTAAACTGTTATAAGCATAGAACATACCATAACTTAACATGGAATCAGAACTGAGGTGAAGACAAAGCCCGAGCAAGAGCAAGACCAATCATTGAAGAGAAGATTGGCGAGGCTATCCTAAAAGAACTATGGGCTCCTCAACGCTCTGCGGAAGACAAGCTTCACGAGAAAGATGACTATCACAGATGGAAGATGTCTATCGATCTAACCCTAGAAGATCAAGTAGTGCTGGACCATGTAAGAGGCAATATTGTTGAGCCTCCATCAAATGCATCTGCTGCTGCTTGGAACAAATCGAAAACTGGAAAAGTCAAAACAAAAGATCATTCGGGACTCTACCAACAAGCACTTGTTGGCCTACATCTCTGATCTGAACACCTCCAAGGAAATCTACGATAAATTGGTGAGTTTATTTAAAGTTAATGATGCAAATCAAGTTTTATTTCTTAGAAATAAGCTAAGGGAAATCAAGAGAGGGTAAAGATGAGAGTATGCAAGCATACTTCTTAAGAATCACCGAGATCAAGAATGATCTCCTATCTATTGGGGAGACTATTGCTAATAGGGAAATGACACTCACGACTCTTAGAGGATTACCAAGGACTACTCTTCTGAACAATCATGTAATTCATGGTTTCGAGGAATTAATGGCTAGATGCATTCAAGAAGAAACAAGGGTAGAAGAGCAAGAAATGCCCATGCCTAAAGGTCCTCCTGCTACCTTTTCTTCTCATGTTAAGAAAAGAAATAATTCTGGGACTAAATCAAAAGGAAAGGCTGGACCTAAGGGTGGAAGAAAAGGATGATGTTACATATGTGATAAAGCAGGTCACTATGCAAGGGAGTGCCCTGATAGAAAGGACTCACACCGGGACAATGATCAAAATCCCTCTGATGGAAATCAAAGGAATGACAAATTCAATAGCAAAGGTAAGAGGAGAGCTGGGAATCAAGGAAGAGGACAAGCATTCAAGAAAGCTTGAAATTCTAAGATGTATAAAATACACCTGACCTCCAAAAGAACCTGGTGTTTGTCTCGGAAATGGGAGACAAAGGCTACAAGGTAACCTTCAGCGATGGCAAGGTAGGTGTATCAAAAAATAATGTTAAAGATGCCTTTACTCTTGGGTTTCATGTTGATTCATTATATCAGGTCGATGGAAGTCCGCTAAGTGTCATGTCTTATGACACATCTCTTTAGTCCGAACTTTGGCATCGGAGGTTTGCCCCCCTTCATTATAAAGCTCTACTCGGTGTAAGACAAATGGTGACAGGAATGCCCGAATTCCGAGTAGAGAAAGAAGGTGTATGTCTAGGATGTGCTGAAGGAAAGCTCAAAAGGGGACCATTCCTCTCAAGCCAAAGCAAGACCTCTGATATATTACAGTTGGTTCACTCAGGAATATTTGAGGCTGGCATTAAGAGAGAGACTACTACATCACATGCTCTTTAGCAAAATGGTCTGGCGGAAAGGAAGAACCATACGATTGTGGAAGTTGTCTCTGTGGGTAGATGAAGTAACAATGCTTGATGTGGAGGAACCCATGGATCCTATTTATCCGCCTAAGCCTTCCTCTTCTAAGAAGAGGCCTTCATGGTTTAGGGGGATACTTGATGATGCTGAAGAACATGCTGCACCCCGAGGAACCTTTCGTGAAAGTAAGAAACCTAACAAGTATCAGGGATACCTGGCCATAATGAGTACGATCATACAAAATGAGCCTTCATCATTCTAAGATGTCGTCAAGCATCAAGTATGGAAGGATGCTATGACCAAAGAATATGAGTCTATTATGAAGAATGATGTATGGGAAGTAGTTCCTAGACGCCAGAACAAGACAATTGTTACTTCAAAATGGCTTTGCAAGATAAATCATGCAGCAGATGGAAGTAAAGAAAAGTATAAGGCTCATTTTGTTGCTCGTGGTTTCTCCCAGAAGGAAGGTATAGACTATGATATTTGCACTTGTTTCCAGATATATGACCATTTTCTTGATCATAGCCCTTGTGGCTTCACAAGGATGGAACCCACATCAGATGGATGTCAAGATCGCATTCTTGCATGGTTCGATCAAAGAAGAGGTCTATGTGGAGCAATCCGAAGGATTTGAAATTTATGATTGAAAATATCATGTATGCAGGTTGAAGAAGGCTCTCTATGGGCTAAAGCAAGCACCCCAAGCATGGTATGAGAGGATCGATAGCTACTTGATGAAGCTGGGATTCACTAGGAATGAAGCCAATCCTAACCTTTACTTTAAGGTTGAAAATGACAAACCTCTCAGACTGGCACTATATGTGGATGACCTCTTTCTAATAGGTGAATACCCTCTCATTCACAAATGTAAGAGGGAGTTGGCTTCTAAATTTGAAATGAAGAGCCAAGGACTTGAAGTGTGGCAAAAGCCAAGGGAAATTTTCCTATCTCAAGGAAAATATGTGGTGAAGATTATGAAAATATTTGGTAGATGGACTGCAAGCCTGTGACTACCTCGAGGATCTTAACTTTCAGAAGTTATATGATAGTGATGTCGGACCAGATTTGGGAAATGCCTCTAAGTTTCAAAAACTCATTCGCGTTGATGTTCTTGGTGAACCTCCATCTGAACATATGTTTTTCAGTTAGCATTGTGAGCTCATATTTGGTTGAGCTTCACTAGATTGGTGCCAAGAATCTTCTGAGATGTCTTCAGGACACAATCTCTCATGGATTGAGATACACTGCCAGAAATATGAAACTGCATGATTATTTGAATGTTCATTAGGCAGGTAAGTGTGGAGGATCACTAGAGAACTTTTTAGTGTTTTTTCTCTTTGTATTCTGCTTTGATATAATGGATGAGCAGGAAGGAGAAGTTGGTTGCCATAAGCACCGCTGAGACCAGATACATATCTATGAGTATGATCTCGTATGAAGCTGCTTGGTTGGGAAAGCTCTTTAGTGAGCTGTTTGAACACATACCACTGTGATTCTATATAACAACTAGAGGTGGGATTCGATTACTGAGGAATCTCGTATTCGTTGATTGCTCCAGCAGATAAACATCATCTGGGATATCGTAAGTCGATGAGTAAGGAGGCTCCATCACATTAAGATGATGTACAGGTCGATACACCTTGCCAAAGCCCCGAGCAAAGATCTAATCTGTGATTTTCCCAAATGACTTGGAGTCATCAAGAAACCCTTGTACAAGGGTCCTGCATGTTGCATACATTGAGCTCTGGGAGCTCTGAGGGCTTGTGGTTCTTACTGGAGCAACATACAACCATAGGGTGACTCACCCTCTCTTGGTGGTGCACACTGGAACAAGATGATTCGCTCTTTTTTGGCACAAGATGATTTGCTCTCTTGTGGAATAGGATGATTCAATCTCTTGTGTAATAGGATGATTAGTTCTCTTGTGAGGCTTGGATTGATGTGTTCTCCATGGTGATTGTAGCAGGAATTATTTGTTCTCCTGTGAGGCTTGGATTGATGTGTTATCCATTGCGATTGTAGCAAGATTGATGTGTTCTCCTGTGAGGCCTGGATTGATGTGTTCTCCATGGCGATTGTAGCAGGATTGATGTGTTCTCCATGGCGATTGTAGTAGGATTGATGTGTTCTCTTGTGAGGCCTGGATTGATGTGTTCTCCATGGTGATTGTAGGCAGGATTGATGTGTTCTCCTGTGAGGCTTGGATTGAATGTGTTCTCCATGGCGATTGTAGCAGGATTGATGTGTTCTCCTGTGAGGCCTGGATTGATGTGTTCTCCATGGCGGCTTTGATTGTTGTGTTCTCCATGGCGATTGTAGCAGGATTGATGTGTTCTCCTGTGAGGATAGGATTTATTAGTTCGCCTGTTGAGGCATCCTACCCATGCAGTTTGGGACTCATGGGAAGTACCTCTCATCTAATCAATGAGCAGGGAAATCAAGTTAGGGACCATAGTAGTACTGATGGATGCATCGTTGTATCTACTGTACTCCCTATGCTAGGATGACCTCCATTGATCTGGGATCAATGACACTGGTCTGGGACCAGTGGTAGGAGTTGTACCATACTATGACATTGACTTCGGGTCAGTTGAGACTATTCTGGGACCAGTGGTACATACTCTGAGACTAACTTTGTGTCAGTGCAGTATTGGTCTAGGACCAGTGAGAGTGGTACATACTATGACGCTGACTTCGGGTTGGTTGAGACTTGTCTGAGACTAGTGGTACACTCTCTGAGACTGCGATACTGGTCTGGGACTAGTGGTAGGAGTGGTACCTACTATGAAGTTGACTTCGGGTCGGTTGAGACTGGTCTGGGACCAGTGGTATGCACTTCGAGACTGACTTTGAGTTAGTGGAGGATGATACTGGTCTGGGACAGTGGAGTTGTACTCACTATGACGCTGACTTCAGGTTGATTGAGACTGGTCTAGGACCAATTATACATACTCTAAGACTGACTTTGAGTCAGTATGATACATCCTCGATCATTTCTTCTTCTTCATAATTCGGACAAAAGCAGAGCAGAACAGAATAATGCAAGAGCAGAGTAGAGCAGAGCAGAATAATACAGATTAGTACAGGGCAGAACAAGACAAAGCAGAATAGGCAGAATAGAGCAGAGTAGGGCAAGGGTCAGGTTGTACAGGGCAGTGCATTTGATGGATGAATAGTAGCGACCGACAGACAAATTGTAGATGAAGTTCACCCTAGTTGAGAGGGAGTGTTAAATTGGCAACTAGGGCCAAACTTCATGTGGCTCATCTTATTCATGGCTGATAATATTTTTATTAGATTCCTCTCATTGAGAGGTGTAGGATTGGTATAAATATCATCTGATTCCGATAAGTATTCATGGAGATATGAATTTATTTTGATTATGGAATTATAATCAAGCCGACCTACAACTCATGTAGGCTCAGAAGCCAAACAATCGCATCTATCAAATACCAACGTGTGTATAAATATAGGACGAAATTTCCTCATTTGGACTCACTCATCTCATCACAACTCTCTCTCTCTCTCTCTCTCTACTGCGCAGAAAAGAGTCTCTTCTCTACTGTGCAGAAAAGGGTCTCTCCCTCACACATGTGAAGCTGGAAGCTACTGAAACTGAAGCTGCAATTGCAGAAGTAAAGTTTGACCTGCATGGACTAGAAGATCTCCTCATATGAACTGCACTGTAGGATCATTTGAACCTCCTCTGAGAGCCACAAATTTTGGTGGTGGAATCAAGTCAATCCGACGGACAATTTGCAAGATATCGACTGCCCTAGTTTGAAGGAAGTTGTAGAAACTGAAGCTGCAATTGCAGAAGTAAAGTTTGACCTACATGGACTTGAAAATATCCTCATCTGAACTGTGTTGTAGGTTCATCTGAACCTCCTTTGGAAGCTGCAACTTTTGGTGGTGGAATCAAGCCGATTCGACGATCGATTTGTGAGATATCGTACGCCCTAGTTTTGATGATGAAGCTGCTAATGCTGATGCTGTTGATCTAGGGTTTTCTACTGTTGATATAAATCAGATTTATTGTACTATTTCTCTTTGTTGAATTATTGAAGATAAAAGAATATTTTATCATAGGGTTTCCCCACACATTGTGGGGTTTTTCCCTGGCTAGCCGCCACATCTTGTGTCTCTTGTCTATGGCTTGTTTATTGTCGATCGTTTAATGTTCTATCTGCACTTTACTTTATGTACATGTGATTGCTAATCTGTGGAATATAATAGGAAAAAGAAGTAAACTGTTATAAGCATAGAACATACCATAACTTAACAAGAATCTCACTTGTAATTACAAATAGAGGACTTGAGAACTTGAATGTGTTATCTTTTAAAGCTCCACTCACTATTCCATTCACCAAGGCTAATAATCTTAGGAAAGGTGTGCCATACACCTTGTAGCTAATGACTATAGAAGATCTTAAAATCAATGGGATTTCAAATCCTTAATATGGTAGTATCTTATATGTGATAGAATGTTTTTTTAGTAAAAGCCAAAAATCATTTTGGAGGAAATTTTTCGAGTAGAAGCTAACGAAAACATACATGAATTAATATTTTTAATAAAATGCAAACAATGTTCATGGTTTTTCTAGCATGTGGAATTAGAAAACATCGATGGTATATATATATATATATATTGAATGCTTGGGTTGGAGGTAGCAAGATAAAGAGGTCATTAAAGGTACGATTATGCTCCCAAACTTTATCTAGAACTTGAATGTTGATGATCATTCATGTTAGGAGTACAAAGATTTTGAAAGTATGTTGTAACCTTTATTAATTGTTGAATAATACATTGAACTTGCTTTAGAGTGTAGGGATTTTTCCTAAAAGGAATTTCCTTGGAAATCACTATGTAATGGTGCACATTTATGCCTTATGCACATTATTCTCTCATTGATTAGAGTATGAAGTGTTTTTTGTACATCTATTTTCTTTCATTTCGTATCAAATCCTGATCACTGTGAATCTTAAGCATTGGGGACAAGGTTATTTTAGTCTAATTTTGCTTTAAGTGTGAAATTTGTAGAATAAAATATTATTGTAGGAAAAATGGTCAGCACACTAAGACTAAAAATTGATAATTTAATGGCACTGACTTTGACCTATAAAATTTCAAGATGGGGGTTTGTTCATAGATAAAGATCAATAGGTTGAAATGCCTTGAAATAAACCCTTTGCTATGAAGATGAAGACTAGGTAGTGTTGAAGTGAAATGTTAGAAGCCTTGTTAGGGTTTATTTGTCTAATTTGGTGTTATTTAGGCATTTATTAAGACCCAACAAGAGAAGCCTCTAGGAGAAGTTTGGAGTCTTATACTAAGTTAAATCCATGGGCAATAAACTTGTACTATGAAAAAAATTGTATGCTTTGAAAATAGGTGATGGTGATTTTGTATTTGAGTATTTGAATGTGTTTAATATGAATGTGACCTATTTGAACTAAATTGGAGGAAATATGGGTGAGAAGGATCATTACATCACCCTTCTACGTTCTTTGCTATATTTGTGGGGCATCTTGATAATGATCATTAGAAGTTTTACAAAGAAATTGGTGTTGCAGGAGGTCATGGGCACTTTACCATAATGTACTTAACAAGGATAATATGGGGTACCTAAAGAGGTATCCAAGGAGATATTGAATGTAATGTGGCTATAATAATGGGATAGGACGACTAAGTAGTTAAAATAATTTAATATAACAATAAGGGGTAGTTAGCATAAACCCATAGGAATACTAATAAAAAAGTAAACACACATGAGTATCAATATATTGGAGATGTTTTGGATTGTATTGTTTTGCATTAAGCATGACTTGTGGAGTGATTTCTTTCACAAGGATTAGTTGATAACAATGATTGAATTAATTACATGATACTTGTCCAAAAGATGGATCACCATGAAAAGGATAAACATAATCATTAACAGATCATGACAACAATAGTATAGCTTGAATTGATGTAAAAGGAGCAATAAAACACTTGATGGCCTTAATATGCTTTCAACTTTACTAAAACCACCTAATATTGAAATGGTGTTCCTTTCAGTATTGTGGAAATTATCTTGATTTAAATTGGTTAAAACATAAACAATTTTATTGCTAAAAGATGTATTTTGTTATCATTCCTACAATTATAGGTGACAACAAACAATGACAAAAACAAAGTTGGTGATTTTAATTTATCTAAGTTGTTATTATATCTTCATATAATCTAATTAATTTAAAGTTCAATTTATTTGAACCATTCATTTTTTACTTCCTTTGATTTAGGAACTATGGGTTTTGGAGCTTTTTTCACTAAAATGTTGCCCCAACTTAAAATACACACACACATATATATATAGATATATTCTTTTCCTTTTGATTATCATCATAGAAAGGTATATTTTGCATATTTCATCGTATTCATCTCTTATAGTTGGTATTTTGGCAATAATAATCTCCATATACCTACTTTATGTTTCAATTCTAAGGTTAAGGAATACTACACTTGATAATCTCCCAAGACGCCTTCTCCACATGTTCCAATTCCCCACAATAGTAACTAACCTTCTTCTTTCTATCTTTCTTAGTCAAATTTTGATCACCATTCTTTTTCTTATTAATTTGGTCAACAAGATGTATTCCTTCTATTAATATCTTTCTTTATAATTTTGTTGACCTTTTCCCTTTAATAAGTGGGATTATTGTTTGACATAAATTTTCTTTGATCAAGTAGTTTTCCTAATGCCCTAGTCAATAAACCACAAAAGAGTCAAAGGTAGAATCCTTATTGTGTTTTTTTTTTTAGGTCTAATTGGAATGAAATGTTTTTTTTTGTATAACCCATAGGGAATTGAACTTTGAATCTCATGCTTTACATATTACTTCATAACGAGGCAATCACCAATTAAGCTACACCCATGGGAAATTGGCACAAAATATTAAATAGAAGAAAACATATGGTTTCTTTAGATTTGTCAAGATTGATTTTATGACTTGACCATCTTTCTTGGGAAAATCCTTTATGCATTCACCCAATTTCAATTGAAATTCATTTATATGGGTTAGATAGTCTTTAGTTCTTTCAAAAGAGAAAGGGTCTAGAGAGATCGACTCTTTTTCAATTTGCATGGTTTGACATTCATTAGTTTCATCAAATATAGTCTTCAAATTCTTCCATATAAAATTTGAGCAATCAATCTAACTTGCCTAAAATAAAATATCCCTAGAAAAGTAGGTTTTCATAACTCCTATAACCTCACCCTTCTTCTCGTGAATGGAAAACTTTTAATGGTCATCCTTTGGTCCATATAGAACCACAAATTTTATAAATTTCCATAGTGATTTATTCTTCAACAATCATTCCATATCTTGTGATATAATTTCAATTGTGGTCATTTAAAACCATACGCTTTGGCTTTGAACTTATAATTTTGATATATTAATTAATCTCAGGTTTAGTCTATAGGTTGAAACCCTGATTCAATCTATAAAATAAATCTAACTCATCGAGAGTGTCAATAGCCTTCATAACAGTTGTAGACAACAAACTATATATCAAGCCACTTGCTTTGATACCATGTTAGAGACTACACGGATTAGGTAGATTAGAGAGCTAGTACTTGAAGACAGAGGTAATGTCTAACGACATTCTTACAATGCTCAAAGACAATTAAGCATAGTTTAACATATAAATAGGTGTAAGAAACTAAAAAAATTCCATACATAATGCATTCACAACTTATTGATATTCAGTCATGAGGCCATTTAACATATCACCATGATGCAACCAACGTCCCTGAAGTGAGGAAGATGAGGTCCAAATATATTGGATGAAGCACATAACAAAATCATTCATTTTTTCCTTGTTTTTCTCATGAGTTGATTGTTATGTTCTAATTAGATGAAAAATTGAAAGCTTATTTGACCATTTAATCATGTCCTAGATGGCTTTTTAGTCAACCTAATAGTTGACCACTTAATCGACCTCTTAGTTGACTCTCTTAGTCAACTATTGATTATCAAGTGACCATATTTAGAGGATCTAGAGGCACGATAAATTTAAGTATAATAAGGGAAGTATTAACAAGTTAGTGAACATGTCGTTAAGACCACTAACACATGAGCTCACAACTTTTTCTACTCTTACATACATTTATTCTTTCACTCATGATGCCACATAAGAGGAACACATAAAGGTTGAGGACTTCAAGGAGATATTTCAATAGCTATAAAGCCCAATTCATGCATAAAAAGGTTATAACAAGTCTAATTATTATCTCTAATATGGGTTATATCAGGCATACTTTGAATAATATGTATTTGTCTATAGTTATTATTGTGTGTGCACTTATAAACTATAAACATTGAGTAATGTGTGTGTCTAAAAATTTGATATAATCATTATTTTATAATGTATCATGTTTACAATTGTGTAGTCATGTTGATCATAATTACATAAATATCATGGACAAAATTTGTTAACCATCATTACAATACAACATAGAGGGTTAATAGAGAAGAATATTGTGCCAATGATAAAAGATTAAAATTTATGGAAATAATTCTCTCTCTATAGTAAAGAGGAGTGATTATTATCATGAAGACATACATAAATAGTATTTCCATGGAGAAGACATAGTAAAGAGATGAGTGAATCCTATCATTGTAATGTAACTAATCAAAGTTTTTGACTTTTGGGGTACATATTTTTTTAGAAATTTAGTAGGAATTTTTGGAATGGTAAGTTTGAGTTTACAATTTGTATAATGAGTTCCCTCATGGTCTTGGAATGGTAAGCTTGAGTTCTATAATTTGCATAATATAAATTCCCTAGGGATTTTTCATGGTGTTGAATTTATTATACATTCAAAAACTCATTTTAAAAAATAAAAATTCATAATTTTGTGAAAAAATATATATAAGAAAAAAATATATTAATTACTTGTTATTGTTATTTAAATTGAGTCATTATTATCACTAAAATATAAATAATATTCTAAATGTTTTTATCACATAATCATTAAAATTAAAGTTATACAATTTCTATAATAAAAAACCAACAACAAAGAAATTTGAGATCCATAAATACATCATTAGTGTTATTTTTCATAAATATATGCTTTTATGATTTACAAAGAGTCAGATGTATTCACTTTTTACATATTATTTATCAAACTATATGTGAGAGAGATATTTTTAACTTTGTATTAGATTGGTATTAATTAATTTTTATTTTATAAATATCAAATCTGAATTCCATCTTAAACCCAATAATCTAACGTAAATTAAATGAAACCGTAAAGTGTCTCTCCCTATAATATTATATTTCATTTCTTTTTTCTAAACAAATATATTTAATAGATATATTAGATTTTTAAAAATAAAATTATAAATTGATCAAGAAAGTAGGGAACAATGATGGTTAAGTGTTATGTTTACAATGGGATTTTGGTTGTTGCCATTAAGATCTAGGCTATTGTCGAGGCCTAAGGTGTACCCAACAAGGTGGTTTGTGTCTATGTCAAGAGTATGGCACGAATCTGGTTGTATGAAGGTATTTTTGGAGCGAAGCATCACTTGCAAGGGCTATCACACTACAAATGTGGGGTTACAATTTTTTTCTATAGCTCTTGGTGGTCTTAGATTGGAGGACCAACTTCTCTGTCAAAGGTATGGAGCATAGCACAATGGGTTTAGGATTTTCTAGTCAGTCTTTGGACACTACCATACATAGCCACATCTTCGTGGTGTAATTTTATAGAGGAGAGAGCGTCGAAATTGAAAGATGCCTTGAAGGTTTTTTACTTTGTAGACATTTGGAGGCATGGATCCACCCTTTTGACCCACGTTTGGTTGAACGAATCCATTTTGGATGTAGATCGGTAAAATATTTCTATAGATATGGCGACGAAATACTAGAAAACACCAGATCCATAGAATACTTTAATGGATCTGGCAGATCATACTATGGAAATGGAAGAGTTTACTCATATCCCTGCTAAAACATGAAATTCGGGGGATACATCTAAAAAAATGAATGATTGCCAGAGTTGTCAATTAGATCTAGACATCGGGGTATCTTTCCAAATTTTTAATAAAACTCTAGATGATAAATTGACCTCTATAAGGGCGAGGGCAGAGGATCTGGTACAAGATCTGAAGGAGAAGGTTCAAGATAAGTTGGGAATCCCGATGAAGTTACAAAGCATGATCTATGTGGAGAAATATTTACAAGATGTTCTTCGATTACAAGAATATGACATCAAACAAAATTCATCTATTATCTTAAATATGAGGCTGCAAGGAGGCTTTCCTAGAACAAGTTTCTCCAAGGTACTAGTCTTGTTTTAGGAAGTTGTCAAAAGAAAAGATGAGACATAAAACAAATATGAAAACATTCTAAATGTTTTAGGCCCTACATTGTGGAATGAATGAATCATGCCCTGAAAATGGCAGTAGACCTTTCAGAGGTCAATGAAATTCACACAACTTTCTAATCCCAAGAAGTTATATGTATATTTAATGGATTTTTTCCAAAACCAGTGGATCTTTTCTACTTGGACTCCAACATGTGATATTCACTTATGGTCTAGGGGATTTTTCATTGTAAAATTTGAAATGTTGCAGGACAGGGACTTCGCCTCAAAGGAGGGCCCATGGTTTTGGAGAAGTGAAGGTCTCTTCATGACTCCATGGTTCCCAGGTTTCGATGCCAATATAATGGTGGTTTCCAAAATGTCATTGTGGGTCAGATTGCATAATCTCTCTCTCCATTTCAGGGATTATAAAGTATTAGAAGGAATTGAGAATACATTGGGGAAGCACATAAAGACATATATGGACATAATTGTAGAAGGGATTTTTTCTTTTGCTAGAATTTGTGTGAAGGTAGACCTTAGTAAAGGTTTACCTGATTCAATTCACCTTCTTCATAACAATTTGTGTTGGACCCTATTTTTAGATTTTGAAAATATGACATTTAGATTTCGTATTTATCTTCAAACAAAACACCTACAAAATATGTCCTCAGGCAAAGAAATATCCAAAAAGAAAAAAGAAACAAACCAAAAAGACTAAGGGATGGCATTTTCTAGAACAATCCCTCTTAGAAAAAGAGGACAAAGGGGAAATAGGTACACCAATTGATGCAAAAAAATAGAATCCACAAGACATATTAGGGGTGGAGGAGGTCAATGCACAGGAACAATGGTACCAAGCTCGAGAGCTCTTGAAGCAACACAAATTTTGGTTCCAATGTAGCAGAATGAGAAGATCCCACCTGAAAAGGAGGTAATAGGTTTTAAATGACCCCATTTATCTGAGAGCTCAAACTTAGATAATGAAACCCCAATAAATGTAGAAGAAAATAAATTAGCAATAGTGATTCTTACTCCAAGTCAAGGAGGTTGGCGGAATGTTGAAAAGAAAACAGGAAGAAATGGGTAGCTAAGTGCATTTACACTTAGTCCCAGATTGTATTTTTAATTGTTTTTTTATCTTTTATGGTTAGGTTTCTAGGCACCATTTTTTGAAATGGTATGACTGAATTCTCTTTAGCATCTGCAAAATGTAATTTTGATTTTTTTAAATAAATAACAATTTTTTCCCACAAAAAAAATATTAAACTTAATAAATATATATAGATATATTAAATATGTGTGTGGGTGTGAGAGAGAGATTAATTTTAAAATTAAATTTAAAGAACAATAGCTTGAGCGGTAGCTAGTGGGTTTATTTACCAACCCTTTTTTTTATGGAAGAATGATCTACCCACAATTGAATACTATTACTAAATTAATTAAATTATAGTAAGAATAAAATGATGAATCCTACATTTATAGCTTCTGATCTGAATTTAAACAGGAACGCAACAAAATACCGAGATAACCATATACACAAAGATGTAGTGGGAATAATACTTCATTTCATTAATGGAAAATACTGAAATATGCTTACAACCAGAAATGGAAATAAACTAGCTAGGGCAATGATAGCTTATCTCTGAGAAGAGATGTGGTCACTACATGCCTCTGAACTGTCTTACAATGAGGCTTGAAGGCCTATTTATTGTTGAGAAACAACGGAAAACCCTTCACATCCTAAAACCTAACCCTAGAAGATGAAACGCCAAATTGTGGGCCCCGTTTGGGGTGAGTTGGACATCCAACTTCCTGGGGTCACGAATTGGTCATATTATCTCCGTTTGACGCACATGATGGCCCATTGGAAAAATAGTAAACTGTGCTATAATTAAGGAAACTGAAAAACTGAAAGAGATAGTTGTAGGGGTCCAAATGGGATAGGTGGGTGGCCACCAACATCCACCTGGATCAACTTCATAAATAATAATAATAATAATAAATAATAATAATATAATAATAATAATGTAATAATTTTAAAGGAAACAATTATATTTTTCATTAAGACATCTTGTTTTGAAGGTCAGAACCTTGAACATCATATGCCAAAAATTCATCTTCAAATGTTCAAAATCTCCATGAAAAATTGACACAATTAACTCCTGGACTACATATAGCTATTCTAAACTGGTTTTCTCCATACATTCACCAAAAGGTTCCTAAAGACTCTACATATTTACAAAGAATATCAAAAGAGTTTAACAATTCGGTAAATCACTACATATCCTCCATGTTCAAGGCAACTTGCTCCCTATTGTTCAAACTTAGGTTGAGGAAAGATAACATCATGTTCACCAGCAGATACAAGGATTCTCTCCTCATGCTACTCAGAAATATAGAATTGCTCCATACTATCCTTAGATGCACTAATATGAAACTCATCGACATTAGCGTCTTCGTCATGTGCAAGATTTCCCACATGAAAGCTCAACATTTGATTTTCCAACTGTAGACAATCCATTTTAACTTCCAATTTTCTCTGAGTTAGGAGCTCACATTGGACTCGTGGCTCTATCAGTATTGCATGCCTTGAGATCGATTCATTGAAAAGTTCTAGGGCACTAGATAGTTTAACTAGAAAATTGTCAGGATCTTCCTTTGCATGACTGGTGTCACACTCTTCCTCTACAATGTCCAAATGAATTGGAGTTGGGGGCAAGAATCCCTTTTATAGGAAAAACCCTAGTTTTTTCCATCGCCCATTGTGACCAAATCGTAGCTTTGTTTGACAAATCACCAACATTGTTGGAAAGCTCTCATCAAGTTATATAATGGGTCTCTCCTTGTTTTGGTAATTTACCACTTCACCAAGAAGCCATTTTTTCCACGAGGTCTCACTATGTCGCCTATTAAAATCAAATTTTTTCATATGAGTCACTTGTACTCTAGTACCACTTTACCTTTTCACTGGTGAACTCATGATTCTATTTTCATCACGAGTAACCATTTTTACTCATGTTTTTATGTTCCCCTTTGGGCCTTTCACCTGTGGCAGCATCATCAAGTCACCCTTGTTAAGAGCATCAAATATTTATTATTATTACTATTTTTTCTATTATTCCTTATTCTTATTTTTGGAATAATTGTTAAACCATTATTTAACAATTATTTCAAGTTCACACTTTTCTTAATCCTCGCAAAGTGATTAATAAATCATTTTATTTGTCAATTACTTCAACCACTTTCTAAATAAAGATATTCAACCATTTTGAATATCTTTTCCTATTGAAAATATGCAACTGCAATCAAATTCCACTTTGGAAAACTCACTTAATGGAGATAATGCTTTCATTGAATTCCTCTTTTCAAGAGGACCAAAATCGACATAAATATCACTCAAATCGGATAAGGGAAAGTATATTTATGAATAAAAACCCACATGTGCATATTTGATAAGGTCGACCCTAAAGAAAAGTGGGCCCTCTTGGAAGGCTATAAATAAAAGTGACCTCTACCTCATTTGGATAGAATCATGAGAGACTCTTATGTATTGGTTTTTGGCTCGCATAGGCCTGAGGCTCATTCATGGAATATTAGGTTCACTCTAAGGTGAAATTGCAGGGCCCAAAGCTCGCATTTTAGATATAAGGTTTTGGGCCATAGTCGTAGGCACAACATAGAAGGATATCGACCACAATCGCTCCCACAAAGGCTCATGCATGTGATTGGAGCCTTCTATTTGCACAGACAACTCACTGTGCATGCAACCGAGAGTTAGGGTTTTCACAGACACACCGCTTGTCAAGCTTAAGGGTGCGAATTGGATGCTAATGTCGATCTGATGGCTCCTCCTCTATGTAATTGGGAACTAAAATATGAAACCTCAGTTGTCCGAATATTTCACTCAATGACCATAGGGTTTAGTAGTTGACTGTAGTCAGTGACAATTCAGTACAAACTTTAGAATTAGTATTTTTAGTATAAGCTTTGTTGTGTTTATTTCATGGATTTTATAGTTGTTTTTGCTGTGTAGTTGCATAGATGAATATTTGGATCATTTTACTCTATTTTTCTTAATCATTTGATGAAGATCTAATAAGAAGAAGAATTTGGAAGTGTTCTCCCCATAGTGGGTTTTGCCTTGGTCTCTGGCCAATCCTAGTGTCTCTATGTGTGAATGATTTTATTCTATTATTCATTTATGTTTCGTTGCATTGATGATGATGATATTGTTCTTTATACATAGCTGTATATGTTGCTGAATAATGATGTAAATATGAATAATGTTATGATGTTATGGGGTGAACTTAATGTGTTAATGAAGAAATGAAATTATCAAAGAAAAGAACAATATAGCCCTAAGAAAAATTTACATTTCCCTCTCCAAAAAATATAATAAATTATTCCTAACAACTAGATTTTGATTTGGTTAATAATATTTTACTATTTTCAAATTCCTAATTGGGCCCAATACTTTGTTTTAAATAAGAGGGTTTTCCATTCATTCTTGAACATGATCACTATCATCGTCACCACTATCATCTTCCCACATTTGAGCTCCCACTTGAGTTCCATATTCCTTTTGGGTTTTTCTCCATATTGAGAGAGAGAAATAGATCGCTAAAGCACAAGGACATCAAAGGACCCATCCCATGGAGGGGGATTTTATAGACCCATGTTGTAAATCCTCTTCACCAGGTGTTTTCTATTAAAAATATTATTCATTCAAATCTTCTATTGGGTTATTACATTGGTTATTTCTTGTTGTTCTATGTTTTTGGATGAATATGATCTTTTCATTGTAGAGTTTTCTTATTTTTTCATTGTAGATATGAGGCATAAACAACCACATATTTTTGTTAGGGTCACTTGTCACCAGTGAATTAAGTGAAGTATTTTTTGTACACTTGCTAAGAATTCTCATACTAACACGGATATGTTGGCTTAGATGGAGCAGGAAATGTAGGTTATTAAAAGGAATTTAAAGGCAGAACATGACAGGTAGAATAGTTATGCAGATCAACATAAAGCATTCAATGAGTTTCAATTTTGGGAGCATGTGTACTTGTGCATCAAGCCCAACAGAAGCTCCTTGAGGAATGGGTCATGTGCTAAGTTGGCACCTCAGTATTGTGGGCCTTTTGAGATCCTTGAGAGGATTGAACCAGTGACCTACAAACTTGCACTTCCACCAACAGTGAAATTCCATGATGTTTTCCACGTTTCATTGCTTAAGAGATATGTCCAGGATGTTGATCATGTGTTTTATTGGTCTATATTGCAGGTGGAACCAAAGGGAGAGTTCCATTTAGAACCTCATTACATTTTGTAGCTGAAACAACTCATGCTTCAGAACCAAGCAATCGAGCAAGTTAAAGTGCAATAGAAGCACTTTGGGGTTGATGAAGCTACATGGGAGATCACTGATCAGATGCGGGTTTTGTATCCTTCTTTATTTGTTGGTTGATAATATGTGTTTGGTTTATATTTATATATGCATATGTTTATTTTAAATACTGCAATGAGCTATGTTGTAAAGCTCAAATAAGAAATATGTTGTAAATACTACATCAAGATGTGTTATAAAGCTCCAATAGTAGTATGGTATTCATGGTTTCATCAGTTTGGTATGATGTAAATGTTGCATCAAGTTTTGATATAAATCTCCGTGGGAAACATGTTTTGTTGGTTATAAGCATCATTGAACACCGAGGACGATGTTTGCCCAGGGTGGGGAGGGGTTGTAACATCCCTTGGTTGATTTTCCATGTAAATAAAAACAAGACCAAGGTCATGGAACACATATTCCAAGTTGAATGTTGGGAAAACACTTTAGTGGGCATCACTTGTGGATTAATAATTGCTATGGAAATTGGAAAAGGAATTGACAAAGGAAAAGAGGTAATAAATGGCATTTAATTATGAAAATAAAGGAAAATAGGAATAAAGGAAGGTGAATAGACACAAATTTAAACGCAAAGGAAATTAGAAGAAAATTGAATAAAAATGAGACATCAATAGTAAAAATGGCATTAGAGAAACTACTCACAACTTTTGTTAGTTTAGTTTTGGCTCTCTCCTTTAATTTCTCTCATCCTCTCATACTCTTGCACACTTAGAGCATTCTTGGAGCATGTTTGGAGAGCTCTAACATTCACTTGCATTTGGAGAAAGTAAGCAAGGAAAGCAAGGAATTGTAAGGAGACAGTTGGATCAACAGCTACAACAGGCTTACTTTGTAGGTAACAAGTTGCATGTGTGACCTCCTTGCTAATTTTTGGATGCATGGTATATGCATGTGGTTCCTTGGTTATGTGTTGTCATTGGCATGGAGATTTTCCTGGATTGAAAATGATTCAGGCTTACCTTGCCATTTTTTGGATAGCCATGGTATTGTGGGTTTCCCACTTATTTTTCTAATTGGTTCTCAGGTTCCCTATCATTGTGGGTTGGAATAAACGCTTTGCAGCCCTAGAACAACTTGGGTTGAGTTACTAGTTCCTAGAGCCTATAGGTTGGGACAAACGCTTTAGATCCTTGTGGGTTTAGTTACTACTCCCTAGAGCTGTAGGTTAGAAAAATCACTCTGAAGCCATGGTTTGGTTATGGGTTGAGTTATTATTTCATGGATCCTAGGACGACTTGGGTAGAAACTAATCCGGTTGATGTTAGTGATTTCTGGACCATATAGGTGAGATCACTATGGTTGAGGGTTGAGGTGGTTTGGCCTTTGGAAGCCCTGGTTGTTTTTTTTTTGTTTAACCCTTATGATCCCACATTCATGCTTGGAATATGGTGTGGGGGTGATTAGCTAAAGAAGGATTTGGTTCAGCTCAATCTATGGTCGAGTGGTGTGTGGAAGTCCCTCACTTGGTTGGAATTTTCATATGTTAATATGATATATTTTCTTATCGTAATATATGAGTATTTGTATTGATTATGATGGTGATTTTATGGTTGATTTTTCAGTTAGAAATGTATTCACTATGGGGGGGTGAATCAGTAGTGACTGTGTTTCCTAACTTTTAAAATCTTTTTAATTACTGCAACACAATCTTCATTGACCCATTAGTAGATTAAATCATATAACAAAACATATAAGAACCGTGAGAAATAACCAAAGAAACATGCACAAGAGGACACAAGATTTTGTTTGGTAGAAAATCCCTTCCGGGTCAAAAACCACCCTTGTTGTTGTTGTGCTGCTCAAATAATTATATTAATCGTTAAGCAATTTAACATAGAATTTGAATAAATTGCTCCTATCAATGAGAACTATGATCCTTATATCACGACTCTATAGACACCCATCTGATCAACAAGCCTTGCCAACCACCCATTGGACTTATGAATAAATTTGTTCTCTATACTGATTTTTTCAAAGCACCCACTCCACTCTTCTATTTGACCCTTGTTTCATAATATTTTAGGCTGGATTCAATTTGATTACTCAACTAGAACAACACATCAACCTATAGCAATATAGGCTCAATACAATATAGAAAACTCACTGAAAATCAATTTGCTTAACTCACTCAATCATTGCAACAATCCAATCAATAATACATGCAACATACATAAAAGATAATATTCTAAAAACATGATAAGCAAGTATGAAGGAAATGATCTACAATCCTTCCTACTATGTTACCATACTACCGCATATGATCTTGGTTGAATCAGAGTTTTTCTTCCATCATCTATCACTGTGATCTGTTGAAGATATTCTACATAAATTCATGCATAGTTTGCACACACTACTGTTCACTCACTCACACTCTCCAAGCTCACATAACTATCACACTTTCTTCTCAAGTGAACCAACCAAATAGACTCATGGTCTCCATCTATTTGTAATCTTCTGAAATGGTTAAATCAATAATTACAATTCTATAGTGGATCTCTATTCATATGCTGGAAGTGGCTTGGTTCATTTCTTCTTGACTCAATCAAGCCACTAACTTCATTTACTACTAAATATTCTCTTTTAACCATATTCTAGAAGCATAATAACCTTTTTATGACCTTTACATGACGTTTCTTGAACAAGAGAAGTCGGAAGAACAAATCAACACCTAATGAGTGCAAGAAACGTGAAGGAATTTTAGTGAATAACCTCAGTCATACCCACAATGTAGGATCCATGCAACTGGAACTCGTTAGTCACTCCCATAGACCTACTTGCCAATGACTAGATCTTTCAGTTACTCCCATAACACTATCATGCAAGTTTCTATAGTAGAGGATGACTAAAACATTTTTCCTTTCCTCATATTTTTCCCAAACTTGCTCCACCAGTTGATAATCATGAGTTAGTCCTCAGGAAGCCACTATAGCCTCTGCAACACTCCAACAATCCATTGTAACAACTCCATCATAATCACAAATCAAACTGGGTTGACTTGAATGCCATTCATCAGTTGCTCCAACACTTAAGCCATCAAACTTCACCACAGCTACTCCAACATCTGCAACCATCAATGATAGACCCAGAAACTGATCATACAAGCTAAAAAATATCCATACACACACCTAGTACCATAAACATGACTTGACAGTCTCTAATATTGTCAACTAAGTGTAGCAACTCCATATCCTACCAAGGCATCCACCCATAAGCCAATAATATGTAACCTCCAAGCTAGGGTTTGTAACTAATGCATAAATCAAGTACCATCTCACTAGTATAAGCCCAATATCTTAATCAATCAACCATGTAGTAGATCATCCATACATGAACATACTAGAGATCAATCAACTAATGAACCATGTGCATAAACAATCACATACTACCAGGTTGATATCAATGTCAACCAACACCAATGCAACCAACAACACCAATTCTACTAGGTTGAAACCAATGCCAACAAAACAACTAATCCATAATGCCAACAATATCCCCCTTTGACATTGATGGAAACCTCAATGAAACCAACCAACTAGCCTCTGAAAAAATCCTCATTTTCTCCCCATTTGACATCAATGGCAAAGGGCTAAACTCATCCAAGTAAGCATAGTTGAAAGGAAACTACTCCCTCTGGACACTAATTATGTCTCAATAAGAAGCAACAACTATAACCATAAACATATTGTGGACAACAACATACCATAACCAGTAAAAATAGTAGGACATCATATACATCAGCAAAGTCAAATAATAATGTATCAATTGACAACAACACTCTTCATGGCAGCATGACATAAAACAATAATAGTAATAACTCTCTCTTTCTCCTGAAGCAACAACAACAAACTCTCCATGAACATCACTCTCAACCAGTAGCAATAGCACTCAACTCAATAGCAACATGAAAAACATAAACAAATACCATGAGTAGCAGCACTCTCTCTATCAACAGATCAACAACATATGAGTAGAAACACATCATAAGTAGTAATACTAGCAACATCACTTATCTCAGCAAAACCAACTACATCAACATCACTCTCATCCATCAAAAACAAAATAGTGTAGTGACAAAAAAAAATAAAATCATATATGATCAGTAGCAGAATATTGTACATCCTGATGCAGGAGCAACCAACAACAAAGCAAGCAAACGTGGACCAGAGGATCAGAACAAAAGAAAAGCGTGATTTAAAGCAGAAAAATAGATTTAAAAAGGATAAAGCAGATTTAAAGCGTGCATGCATGAAGCTTTTGTGGAGAAAATCACGAGAGGATATGATTGATCCTTCCTAAAATTCTTATATATATGTAATGTAATAGGATGTGAGATATATCTGTTTGTGAGGAATTTTGTGAGGTTCAAGATGTAGCCGAGCATGAACTCGTTTTAAGGCTGAAATGCCTTAATTTTGTAACTGTTTTATATAATCTATGAAAGCTTGTTCGAGTGTTATTTGTATATGCATGTGTTGTGAGCTTGTCAATCAACATCGATCATTCCAAGGTCGATGACGATCTATATATTGTATAACTGTTATATATGTTATTGTTTAACCGCTATGTATGAAGAGCAAGGGAGGATTGGCGTGCTGGAAATTGCTTGATGTGGTTTTCAATCTTTGTTTCTAATGAAAATCATGAATATTTTGTGGTCAATGGAATTCTGGCAAAGACACGAATTGCAGTAGTGCAAGAATTTGTTTGAAGAGTTTTTAATGGAAATGGGATTTTGGGCTTCCCCAAATTCTCATTTTCATCAGTTGGTATCAGAGCAGTAAAAGATTCTGCCGAAGGAGGTATAGTTCTTAATGAAGTATGAATAGGTATGGTCTTTATATTTTGTGCAGATGGCGGCAGCGGAAGGTGAGAAGATTTGCAGCAACCTAGAGGATGCCAAAAGACCGAGTGCGGAGGGCTTGGTGAGATATCGTGTAACAGAGGAGGCTGTTACTGCAGAGGTTGGTTGCAGCTCACAGAGTTCTAGTGAAGGAATGCAGTGGATAAAATTGCTAAAGACCAGGAGAAGCATATGACCAGGAGGTCATAAATTTTTGTGCCTCGGGAGTCTGATGCAGGAGCAACCAGCAACAAAGCAAGCAAACGTGGACCAGAGGATCAAAACAAAAGAAAAGCGTGATTTAAAGCAGAAAAATAGATTTAAAAAGGATAAAGCAGATTTAAAGCGTGCATGCATGAAGCTTTTGTGGAGAAAATCACGAGAGGATATGATTGATCCTTCCTAAAATTCTTATATATATGTAATGTAATAGGATGTGAGATATATCTATTTGTAAGGAATTTTGTGAGGTTCAAGATGTAGCCGAGCATGAGCTCGTTTTAACACTGAAATGCCTTAATTTTGTAACTGTTTTATATAATCTATGAAAGCTTGTTCGAGTGTTATTTGTATATGCATGTGTTGTGAGCTTGTCAATCAACATCGATCAGTCCAAGGTCGATGACGATCTATATATTGTATAACTGTTATATATGTTATTGTTTAACCGCTATGTATGAAGAGCAAGGGAGGATTGGCGTGCTGGAAATTGCTTGATGTGGTTTTCAATCTTTGTTTCTAATGAAAATCATGAATATTTTGTGGTCAATGGAATTCTGGCAAAGACACGAATTGCAGTAGTGCAAGAATTTGTTTGAAGAGTTTTTAATGGAAATGGGATTTTGGGCTTCCCCAAATTCTCATTTTCATCACATCCTCCCCCTAAACATCATCATCATCATGTAACCAATGCCTTCTAGTTGAAGGCTACACCTCAAGGGCCAAGGGAATAACTATACAATATGATTGATATACAATATATGATTGAAACAACATCCATTAGCCCATATGAATGGTTGCCCTCATCAATGAATACTAGACATCAAGACTCTCTCTCCAACATGACCATGACCAAAGATATAAAATACAATGTAGTACATGGTTGTATAATAAGATACAAGGCTACAAAAATGACTATATGCAATAGCCCAAAGATGGATGCAACAATTGATAACAATGCCAACTTGTCATGACTCATAACCTTCCTTTCACTAACTCATGATGACATGAAATCAATGACATGAACACTTGATTACATGGCTTTATAAACAAAATACGTGACTCATAACTGATGAAATACAATATGAAGCATGTGATTGTTACATGACCAAAACTTATGCCTCTCCCCAAGGCATACTTAAATAAGCTCCTTGACCAGCACTATAAGAATTTTGGCCAATCAACAAAATGATGAATGATCATCAATATATAAATCTCATCATGCATACAATCATCCAAGTGCATAAGATAGAGTCACCATCTAGCAACAAATGAAGTGATATCAGTAGTAAACGATCATAATGAGATATGAAATAATGATAAATAATAGCATATAACCATGGCATCAACTAAGCAGCATAAAACTCCAATATGTAGTATCAACATAAATATATCTCATGAACTTCCAACAACAACATATGACCATAAACTTAAATCATCCATAATGCATCAACCAACACATCTATGTTATGGCAACAATAAACATGTCAAAAATATGTGCATCATTTGTAGTAGCAATCATCTACTTAAAGTAGAAAGAATCAAATCAACACATCTCATATCATAAGATATGCCTCAAACTATTATGGAAACGAAGAATTGGATCCATGAAATAATAAATTTGATCAACAAAAACTGTAAGTAGTACCAGCATATCATGTCACTCGTAACCACCAAACCATATATGCATCAATTAAGTAGTAGCAAATAATATTCAACTTGGAGCAATAATGAACCATAAGGGGATCTACTAAATACAACATAGGCCAAATATCCACCAATATCCTCAATAGATAATGAACGTAGGTGAGGGATCATGCAACATGGTGACTGATGAGCCTCAGTATTGCAGCAAGGATGTTGCAACTCCTAAGGCTACCAACTTTACTTTATTAACTTGGGGTTTCATACAAACTTGGAGATGACAGTGCTATATACACAACAGATGCATCATTTTACTTATGTCACTTCTCAACTAGGCTGCTTGACCATTAGGGTTCCATACTAGTCCTCTATTGACTAAAAGGAGTCTGAATACCGACAGTGAATGTACAGCTAGTTCTAATGCAGGAAAGTAAATTCTTGTCTATTCAGGAAATGAAAGCTTCCAAATGGTAAATGCTATGTAATGTCATAAATAATCTAGCTATGGAATGACACAAATCACTTTGCAGAAAGAAAACTATGCTAAGCTTACAATTTATCATCTAACTATTAGGATTGCTTAGAAATGGAAAGTTACTCTTTCATCTCAGAATTCACACATGCATGCATTAACTACCTCATTTACATCTGCAAAGAATAAGAGTAATTCCAACGCTATATGTTCTCGCAGGAGGGAAAGGAATGGGAAGTCTGGTCTTGGTGGAACTCATGGGCATGGAATCCAAGTTGAGGGGTTAACCTACTCCTATACTAGGCTATCCTATCATTTCTAGTCAAAACAGGGTTAAAACATGTCGACAAGATGTCCTAATCTGCTACATGATTTCATGAATTGCTATAGGAAGTTAGTTGAAGGGTTTTGGAGGGAAATAATAGTGAGATGAGGTGTTGGAGGGGTATATGACAGCTGTATAAGGTGTAGGTAAGGTGCACATTTCCCAAGGCTAAGCCCAAAACTCCAAGGAGGTTGGATTTGCCTAAGGCGGTTGCTCATGGTGGATGGAAAACAAAGGTTTAGACTATGGGCTGGTATGCCTTGACAGAAGGTGGAGACGACTTAGGTGAAACTGGTTGGATGAGTCCCTTCCTGCAGATCAAAAATCCCTGCAACAAACCTGTTTCTCTTTTCATTTATGCATCACTACATGTCCACATGGAAAATATGAATTGAATTTGAGGAATCTGATCTATCTATTGTTAAGGACTAGACCTATGATATGGGCTACTTTTTAAGCTACAATAAACTTAATAAAACAAGACAACAATTGTAGGTGCTTCCAAGAAATCATAAACAGATATCTAGCTAAGAATGAAACCCAATCTATGCAATGATCAAAAGACAACTAAGTTTTTGGGCTGTGAGAGTGGGGTCCTCTAATCATGATGCCATGAGGGAGATGAGATAGGGGCAAATCTCACAAGAGTTATGGTATAATTTCCTCCACTAAATTGCAATATTAATCTACCTCTTTAAACTAATGGAGACAAGGCTAAGTAACAATTCAAATAACCTGCTAAGCTAAACAAAACAAAACAAAACTTCAGAAGTTAACTATCATTCTAAGCTAAGAATATAGCTACAAAAGAGGAAATTTTGCTTCTAGGGTTGGGCCCAAGATATTTAGCCCTCTGAGTCAACTCAGTGCTGGATCAAAACAAAATTTCTCATTATCATAAAAATGTCAAGTACATCATAACAATAACAGTCAAGATATTTCAACTCAAAATGGCCTCTTGGCTACAACAAAAAATAGAATCTCAATGAGTCACTTGGCTCTCTTATTTATACAAAATTGGAGCTACAAACAGCTCCCTAGAAAATAGGGAGGCTTGGCTCCTATTGATGCCTCTAAAATCCTAGCACCAACATTGGGCATAACCACCCGGTCCAGACCTTAGTACAACTCCTTTTCTGTTTGGTGTGGTGGCTCCAACTGCATATTATGGGACAAGTTTCCCATATAATGAATGGTTTGATGGGTGTTTGGTTTATAATGTATAATAAGGATGATAAGTGTTTTAACCTATAACTCAAACATATACAACTATACTTATCTAACCAGGGTAATGTATTAACAATGCGATTTCTGATTATTTCTAACAGACAAATAATCATATAGATGAATTACTAATCGATAGAAAGATGCATTCATAGATAATTATTACTTTTAATTATTTAAGAAATTAAACAAAGTAATCATTAATAAAACGTATCGCATTCATAACAATGTATATTGCTGACATATATTTTTAAAGGATAACAATTCTAAATCTTCAAAAATGACATGATAAAGAATTATTTGAAGATCATATATACATCAACAGTAGCAACTTTTAAAAGGAATGCTTCATCACATAAGGAAACAAGACAAAAGAATAGTGATAAAAATACCGCATGCATTTTAGTCTTTCCGATGTAAATAACACTCTGATTACACTTTCTTGTTTGAGAAAACCTTCCAGGAGATACAAAAGTGTAGGTCTTGAAAAAGTTTCTTCACAAAAATGTAGAACTTTGATCCACTATTGATAAAAATCTATTCAGAAGTACAAAAGTGTAACTTCTCAAGTCAAATCTTATACAAATTGAGGACCCTTTCTTCAAAGACATGAAAGGGTTTAAATAATAAAATAAAAAAACTAACTGTCAATAAAAATTTCTTTGAGCTGTTGAAACTGCAAACATGAAAATTTGGGATTTGATTTATGAAAATAATAGTGTGATAGCCTTTTAACCGATTCGTTGTATCTACTTCTTCTCTTGCACTTGCAGCTGAAAAATTGAGAGCATTTGTTGAATTTTTGGAGGGTGACTCAGCCTAGAATGTAGTTGAGTTGTGTATGTAGCATTTGAAAGTTTGGGAACCATGAGATTGACAATGTCGGCAAGGAATTTGGTGGCCATCTGCTGGCTGTGCGGCTTTACTAGGAAAAACCAAAATGCATCCCAAGTCAATTTTTGCACTTTGCAGATTTGTTCTTCTCTGCTGGCGAGATCCTGTCTCCATTGATCTTCTAGTGCTTTTGCTTTCGGGAGCTTTCCTGGAGAGAAATTGGAGATCAAGTTAGCTAGATATAAGTTGTCATTTACCAATTCGATCACACTGTTCCTTATAGCCCTGGCTTTGGAAGTAGCTCTTTCGACCTTCATTAACTGTGATTCCCACTCTGGAAACAAGATTTCTTTGTGTGATTCTTGGATTTCGGTAGATTAGCAGCCATGCCTTCTTCTAAACTTTGCTAAGAGAGAAATTTTGTTACCTTATCATCTTAGTTTTCAAATTCTAGCCTAGTGTCAACTACCTATTCAATGAGTGGTGTAGTGATAGTGCACAATGGGTCAACCAAAGATATTTTATGGCAAAGGATATTTAGTTGCCGAGATAAGGCTTTAGTCACTTCTAGGGTTTCTTTCTTGAATTCATCAACCTTCGGATAACCCTTGAATTTCTCTACCTGTAATTGTAGTTGTGAAATTTGTTCTTCTTTAGCCTTATTTTCCTGTTGAATTGTCACTCGAAGCTTGTTGAGTTCTTGAGACAACTTTTATTGTTTCTGGAGAGCCTGCTGATTGATCTTTTGTTTCTCCAGACTTAGCTATTCTTTTAGTTGCTCATTCTATTACTTTTGCTCTGCTAGCTGTTGCTCAAGCTGACTGATCTTTTGTTGTTCTTCTGTCATTTACTCTTCAAGTTGGGTGATCCTTAGATCCTTTTCCTTGATTAGTTGTGATCCAGGTGGCTCCAGAGAGACACAGGACAAAGATGGCTCAAAAATCAAAGTGTTTGGATTATTCTCGAAATAGGTTCATGTTAAGTATCTCATCGTCATGATCGCAGAGGTGCGAACGAATCAATCGAGCTCGTATGCAAAATATAGAGCTCTTCAAAGTTTGATATGACAGGGGAAAAGAGTGGCCCACAGTGTGCCACATGGCATCCCAGTAAGTAGGTGGGACCCACATGGCAACGCATCAAGCATTGACACTTGGCATTTTTTTTCATTGGTCTCCTAAACCTGCATAAGAGACAAAAATCATTTTTATGGAAAATGGTTAGTAAATAACCATATAACAAAATTTGTTTTAAAATATAGTTATTAATATAACTATATGAAAACAATAATTATTATAAGGCCGATGGGCCACAACCTCCCGCTTGCCCAAATCATAATCGCAACCAAAAAACAAGTCAAATATGGTTTCCAGATCGACGGCCATAACCCCCGCTGAACCCTTCTCCACAACCTTCGCATATATATATATATATATCAGGGCGGGTGGGCCACCAGCAGTTGACTTGGCCCACACCCTATCACCCCAACCCGATATATATGTCGCCGATTAAAATGTGCCGACACCGCGCCGATCGCCGATATGAATATCAGTGAAGACATGATATATCGCGCCAATTATTATGCCAACCACCATGCTGATTGCCTATTAGGAATGCCGCCGATATAGATATTGGCGAAACCATGTAAATCATGCTGATAACGTCGCTAGTGCCCACGTTAAGTGCCGATTTCCAAGGCCGATCGCTGATTTTAATGCGCCGATAATGTAGTAACGATAGGGTTTAAGGGGCATGCCACCCAATATGGACCCGACCCCCATTAATGTATCATTTCGGGTTTTAAAAGAAACTGTGATATATTATTTCGGGAGGGGTGGGGTTTGGTTGCCCGACCTCCTCCCTATTAACCAGCAATTTTTACCAATCCTCCTAACCAATCACGTTCGTAAATCTGCTAAACTCCTTTATAAACACAATTTTTTTAACTTTGCACAAATTTCAAGGAGGCAGAATATGGGCACACTTTTCGAGTCAGTTAATTAATATTTTAATGCAGGGACCATGAATTTTGCAGGAGGGCAAAATTTTCGCTTTGTTAGAATTTGACAAATTTTATATGGATTTTACACCTCTCGTCGCCACAAGCACAATGGCACTATCCATTTCTCCATCAGAGTTCTGCATTTTTCGGTCATCTCCAGAATGCACGTGGAACCATGATTTCAGCAAAAACAGGGAGTGGAACCATGAGCCATGAAATTTTCTCGAGGTAAAATTTTGACATTTTAGATTATAGTCAAGTTTATACTTGTTTTTCATTGTTTTCTACAGAGACCGCAATGGTGAGATCAGATTCACCATCTGAGTTGCAGATTTGCAGTCCATCCATGGAGTAGAATCTTTGAGGAATCTCGGGGGAATCTAAAAGATTCCTTGAGCCCAGAATTCTCAACTTCTCAGAATTTGGATTTTGGACAGTCGATTCAACACTACTCGATGCCACAAATTTGATGGTGTCTTCAGATTTATTATTCTCTCATTTCTTCTTCTAACCACTTTTCTAAGTGCCAGCACAGATGTCCACATTCATGTGCGAGTAGCCATCTTCATACGATCGATGCCTTGAGATCGATGGTCCGAGCATCTTCAACAATGTGACATCCACTTCTTCAGATGGCCGTTGGTTGTGAGGTATATGATGTGTTCATGTACTTCTTTCTACATTATGCTGCATAGATCCTTGATTGATGTTGATACAAGATCTTGTTTATTACATGTTGTCATGATTCCTTGCTTGATTTGATGCGGAATATTCTATGTGATGTACTTGCTGTCATAACTCTTCATGTTATGTTTTGAGATCCCTTGTTGTATGTTGTTGGGATACTCTTGTTGTCGTCATGCATGTTTTGTTTTGACATCCCTTTCGTGCCATGTTGGCGGGATGTTCATCATGCATGTTTTTGTATGATACTGATAGGAGTCTTTTGATTGAGAGTTCTAGTTGTGGAACATCTCTTAGAGCCGCTCCTATGTGAGAGCATTTTTCCTTGTATGATTGCGACATCACCTCTTGTGTACATCACCATTATTGACAACAATTAATGTAGCGGCCTACACCATCTTCATATCGGGGCCCAGAGACGTAGTCCCTCTTGGATGAACTCCGTTATCAATGCTTATGTTTTCATGCGCTGATGATTGTTATGTTCCTCTTCTTTTCTACATGCAGATGTATTCATTAATGTTCTTTTAAAATGAAATTTTAACACATCACGAAAGTAAAAGGTCTTAGAAGGGTCCTTCTTCACACCTGGACTTGGATCAAGTGGTATTAGAGCGGTCTTTGCGTTGATGTGAATTGCAATGTGAACAATGACAAAGGATGAAAGAGCGATGTACGAGACCATGCTTGACATTTCCAAGAGATTGGAAATTATGTATGAAACTCTACAGAAAGAGACAAAGGAAAAGGAGCAATTGCAGCTTCAATTGCAAGCCACATAAGAGTCCATGGAAGAACTGAAGCAAAACAAACATAATCTTCAAACAGAGAATGATGAATTGAAGATGTGCCTACATGAAGAGAAAGAGGAAAAACAAAGTTTGCTACGACAGTTGCAAGCAAAGGATGAGGCCTTGGAAAAGCTACAACGTAACCCATGTGAGGTAAAAAGTAGTTCTCCATCTTCATATATGTTTCCTGATGATGATTTCACTATGTTTGAAAATCACACCACAGGAATTGGCTCCAAATTGTTAAAGAGAATGGGGTATGAAGGAAAAGGCTTGGGCATTAATGGCCAAGTCATTGTCTACCCCATCAAAGTAGAGGAGTTACCCCGTCAGGTAGGACTTGGGTATGTCAGGAAAGAAGTTGGGGAATGCGCTAAGACAGTTAGTGAACCACCAACGACGGATGATGAGAAACCCTCATCAGTTCTTTCCAAATCGAAAGAGAAGGTAAAAGATGTTGATTTCCTTTCAATTTCATCTTCTCATAGTATGATGTCTGTTGGAGATTTGGAGGTCCCAATTACAGGGACAAACATGAGGCTCCTTAAAAGGATGAGGCATGAGGAGAAAGAAGAACTTGGTACTAATAACAAAGGCATCACTCAACCTTTGGAGGTTGTGCATGAACATCGATTTTCAGGCTCGAGATACACTAAAGGAGAGTGCTCAAAGGTGTCAGATTCATCCGAGACGTTGTCGAGGAAAGAGAATGATGGGAAAACATCCCCATCATCCCATGGCAGTTTCCATTGCAGGGAGAAAGCTGAGGCAAGCTCTCATCGCCATACTGACATCAGAAACAACAAAGGAAGGTATAACCATTTTCAATCTTTGAATGTTCATTTTTATTATGATCATGTTGTTAATAATGAGCGAAGATCAAGGCATCGAAAAACATGTACTTTTTGTGGCTTACCTAACCATACCTTTTCCAAGTGTTGGAAAAGAATGACAACACTCATGAGGCGTGAAAGACCCTCTCAACATCATGAAAAGAAATAGGTTAAGCAGATATTGAGGAAGAAAGCCTACTGCAGTCATTGTGACAAAAATGGCCATCAAAGAGCCACTTGCTGGAAGCTCCATCCAGAGCAGCACTTTAAAGACAAAGCGTTGGTGCATGAATCAGGAAGAGCAGTTGTTCGACAAGCAAAACCACCTCAAGCAGGTGACCCATTCACATTGATAAGTGAAAAATGGTTTTTTTGACATGTTGTCGTTTCATGGTCATTCTTTTGTAAATCATTTGTTGCATTTTAAATTGTAAAAGTGATGACGTGTTTCCATCACTTTGTCAACAACAATGGTGTCTAGTCATGTTTTGAGTCGTATTTTGAGTTGCATGTTAAAACTCTGAAAGTGATGTTATGTTTCCATCACTTGTCAAAACAATAATGTTTGGCCTTATGTATGTAAATCATGTGTTGTAGTGATGAGGTGTTTTCCATCACTTTTTCAAGCAACAATGATATGTTTCCCTTGTTGTCATAGCTGGAGTATTACATCCATCTCGATGTAAACTTGACCACCGAGTATGTGTTATAAACTCGTGGCAAGTGTGGGATGTTTGGGTCTTTAGTTGGTCATGTCTTTCAAAGCATGTAATTTGCAGAACAATGTACTACAAGTTGTAGAGGTAGCAGGTGTCGGCTTGTCACTTAAGGCTCTGAAGAATAAAGGTGAAGGAGATGGAAGCGAGACCTTTTCAGGACACTTGTGATGCAGACATGGTACAAAGAAAGTTGCAGATTATTTTTCATGCTTTTGGAGGACCAAAAGCTCCTCAGTGGGGAGGATTGATCCTGGTGGCTCAAGAGAGACACACAGGACAAAGATGGCTCAAAAATAAAAGTGTTTGGATTATGCTCGAAATAGGTTCATGTTAAGTATCTCGTCATCATGATCGCGGAGGTGCAAACGGCTCATCAAACCAAGCTCGTATGCGAAAGATAGAGCTTTTCAGAGTTTGATATGACAGGGGAAAAGAGGGGCCCATAGTGTGCCACATGGCATCCCAGTAAGCAGGTGGGACCCACATGGCAACCCATCAAGCATTGACACTTGGCGTTTTTCTCATTGGTCTCCTAAACCTGCATAAGAGACAAAAATCATTTTTATGGAAAATGGTTAGTAAATAACCATATAACAAAATTTGTTTTAAAATATAGTTATTAATATAACTATATGAAAACAATAATTATTATAAGGCTGATGGGCCACAACCTCCCGCTTGCCCAAATCATAATCGCAACCAAAAAACAAGTCAAATATGGTTTCCAGATCGACGGCCATAACCCCCGCTGAACCCTTCTCCACAACCTTCGCATATATATATATATATATCGGGGCGGGCGGGCCACCAGTTGTGAACTCGGCCCACACCCTATCACCCCAACCCGATATATATGCCACCAATTGCAATGTGCCAACACCGCGCCGATTATATATCACTGATATGAATATCGGCGAAGCCACCATATATCGCGTCGATTATTATGCCAACCACCATGCCGATCGCTGATTAGGAATGTCGGTTGCCGATTAGGAATGCCACTGATATAGATATCGGCGAAACCACATAAATTGCACCGATAATGTTGCCAACGCCTATGTTAAGCGCCGATTTCCAAGGCCGATCGCCGATTTTAATGCGCCGATAATGTAGTAACGGTAGGGTTTAAGGGGCGGGCCACTCAATGTGGACCCGACCCCCATTAATGTATCATTTCAGGTTTTAAAAGAAACTATGAGATATTATTTCGGGAGGGGCGGGGTTTGACCACCCGACCTCATCCCTATTAACCAGTGATTTTTACCAATCCTCCTAACCAATCACCTTGGTAAATCCACCAAAGTCCTTCTTTATAAACACAGAGTTTTTACCTCTACATAGAGTTCGAGGAGGTAGAACACGGGCATGCTTTTTGAGGCAGTTAATTAATATTTTAATGCAAGAACCATGAATTTTGTAGGAGGGCAAAATTTTCACTTTGATAGAATTTGACAAATTTTATATGGATTTTACACCTCTTGTCGCCACGAGTGTAGTGGCACTGTCCATTTCTCCATCAGAGTTCTGCATTTTTCGGTCATTTCTAGAATGCACGTGGAACCATGATTTCAGTGAAAATAGGGAGCAGAACCATGAGCCATGAAATTTTCTCAAAGAGGTAAAATTTTGATATTTTAGATTATAGTCAAGTTTATATTTGTTTTTCATGGTATTCCACAGCGATCACAATGGCGAGATCGGATTTTCCATCTGAGTTGTAGATTTGCAGTCCATCAATGGAGTAGAATCTTTGAGGAATCCTAGGAGAATCTAAAAGATTCCTTGAGCCCAGAATTCTCAACTTCTCAGAATTCAGAATTTGGACAGACGATTCAGCACTACTTGATGCCACAAATCTGATGGTGTTTTCAGATTTCTTATTCTCTCATTTATTCTTCTAGCCACTTTTCTAAGTGCCAGTGCAGATGTCCACATTCATGTGCGAGCAACCATCTTCATATGATCGATGCCTTGAGATCGATGGTCCAAGCAACTTCAGCAGTGTGACATCCACTTCTTCAGATGGCCCTTGGTTGTGAGGTGTATGATGTGTTCATGTACTTCGTTTTTTCTGCATTATACTGCACAGATCCTTGATTGATGTTAATACAGGATCTTGTTTATTACATGTTGTCATGATTCCTTGTTTGATTTGATGCAGAATCTTCTATGTGATGTACTTGCTGTCATAACTCTTCATGTTATGTTTTGAGATCCCTTGTTGTATGTTGTTACGATACACTTGTTGTCATCATGCATGTTTTGTTTTGACATCCCTTTTGTACCATGTTGGCGGGATGTTCATCATGCATGATTTTGTATCATATTGATAGGATTCTTTTGATTGAGAGTTCTAGTTGTGGAACATCTCTTAGAACCACTCCTGCATGAGGGCATTTTTCCTTGTATAATCACGACATCATCTCTTGTGTACATCACCATTATTGACAACACTTAATGCAGAGGCCTACACCATCTTGACATGGGGCCCGGAGATGTAGTCCCTCCTCGATGAACTCCATTATCAACGCTTATGTTTTCATGTGCTGATGATTGTTATGTTCCTCTTCTTTTCCACATGCAGATGTCTTCATTAATGTTATTTTAAAATGCAATTTTAACACATCAAGAAAGTAAAACGTCTTGGAAGGGTCCTTCTTCACACCTGGACCTGGATCAAGTTGGCTAACTTCAGAAGCCTTATCCATTGTGGCGGCTGTATAGGCACCTACATATTAGGATAGCTTGGTTAAATCCTTGGAAGGATTGACTTCCGAGTCTTTCCATACCATATTCATCAGTTCAGATTGAGGAATTGAGAATGGTCCCTGGTCAATTTTTCTCTTTTTCCTCTGTCTTTTGACCACAACCCTATGCTTTGGACTGTGAAATACATCCAGGGGTGGTATTTCCTCAACCTTCAATACAATATCTTCAGAGGGATTCTCTGGGATTATTTCAATATCATGCTTAATGTTCACTGTGCTGATTGCCCCTTCAATTGTAGCACTAATAACAATAGGCTCCTATGTTGCGGGCGATTTTGACATAGTGATGTTTTGGGGATCATTCTGGTTCTTGATCATTTGATCGAATTGCTCGCATTCCTTGATTAAGCTAGAACCAATATGTACATCGGTATCTAGGAGCTTGCTGGTCTTTTCATTTATCTGCTCCTTTTCGGGACTCTTCTCATTTTCAGGACTCTTCTCCTCTTCAAGACTCTTCCTAGTAGTTTGTTCTTCACTTTGGCCTTCTTGCTGCACCATAGGGGTAGTGCTCAATAAATCCAGAGGCAGTGTTTGTAACCTCTGTATCCTAAACTGCATAAACTTATCTACTCCCCCTACTCCTAATTTGATCTTTGCTAGATGTTTAACCCATGAAAATAACTCAGCCGAAGTGAAAAAATCATCATATTCATCTATCTCATGTTCAAACTTGGCAAGTTTCACCTGAGTGGTGAAGTTGTAAGCCACTGCTCTTGGATCATACTATCTCCTAGGAATGACGGCTAACTTTAGAATTTTTATCTTCTCTGCTTCTTTCTCTGCATCTTTGAAATCATGTAGTGAATAAGTACCACAACGGAGGGGAAATGAAGGCCACATTTGTTTCTTGGACTCTTTGAGGTTCCCGGACATTCCTATTTCTGTTATCTAGTAAGCTATTTCTCTGGCCAATATCTTATCAGGAATGTACAAGGGGAGAACATGTGGATCTATGGCACTGCCAAAACGTCTGACATAGGTGAACATTTCTTCAGCGAACCAACTGCCGATTGATGTTATGTCAATGCTAGCCTCATCGGATAATCGAGGAGCAGGTTTGTTGAATAGGCCCTGATGGATGGGTAAAACAAAACCATGGCAAATTCTATATATATGATCTTTATAATGGGCCATCCACAAATACTTATGATAAATGTGAATATGGGTTGGGTCTTGAGGAGTCCATTTCCACCCTAAAATGGGGTATTCAGAATTGAAATAGATGGTATCCATGATGTAGGTGCTCATATAGAATGGCGGTATTGTCTGGGTAGTTACAAACCTATTTCTTCTATAATCAAGGATTTGGTTGGCCATTTTATCTAATAAAATGGTTTCCCAATCCATGATATGAGAGTTAATTTCTTCTTCCATTAAAGGCACCATTTCTATGGAAAACCTAGCTAAATTAGAGACTCCAAAGAGTCTACATATCATAGCACCAGCATAGAAATAGGGAAATGGTAAGGAGTTTACGGAGTACATACCAGAGGATTCATGCTTATGCTTGATTGGGAAATGCCTCCATTGCCTGATAGGGTCTAACTCTATATCGTTCGCCTTAGCGAAAGCTTCTAAAAATGCTTTGTTGTAATGTTTCTAGGGGTCCAGCAAATGATACATCTTCTTGACATCTTCTGCGTTGAATGTCCCAAACATCCTTCCATCGGCTGTATAGAAGGCTCTGTCGGTTATGTTGATACTTTCTATAACCCATCTCACCAGGTCATTGTATGGTAACACTTTCACATGGGCTGCTATTCTGTGGAGGAAGGAGCTGGCTAAATAATTAAGAGTATTTTCTAATTTATCAATTGAACTAGTTGTTGCTCCTTCTTCTTCAATCCTCAGCTTCAAGTAGATTATATATGCCCTCCCATGAAGTCTTGCCGAGGACTGCACATGTAGTATTAGCTATCAGTACCAACTTTTCTGGTTCATCTTTCGTTATGATGGGGACCTTTACTTTCCGAGATTTCTTAGTCATTTTTGCTAGATTGATGATTTCATATTTTCTCTGTAAAATGAACAGAAGGACGTAACTGTGGAAATAATTTTTCAAAGCTAATACACATTGCATAGGACTAACAATAATTAAGTGAAATAAATTCTATGGATCTATGATATATTAAGCCACCACGAATGAAATCCTTCAAGGATTCAACCATAACTTCTTATTAATGATTTCCCTGTAACTTCCAACGTGAAACTTTAATTCCATGATGATATGTCGCATCGCAAATTTATAACGGTCCTTTATAGTATGGGTATCGTGACTTCCTAATCGGTGATTAGTGATAATCACATATCGCAGATCAGGAGTTACAAGTGTCGTGCTTAAATTGTTCCTTTGCATGGTTGCAATTACAATCAGTGGTGAGTTGGCATGGGGAGGTGGCATGCTTTAAAATTGATAAATCGTTTAAATTTTCTTTATAATTGACTTATAACTTTAAACCGCACATGTTCATGATATTTCGTGTTTTGCCTTTTATCGAAAGTGTGCTTTACGATAATAATATTGCATCGGCAGATTTCAATGGAACTTTTTGGGATGTGCTTTATGATTTGAGCGATGTGCGATTGTGATTGGCTTATCGCATCAGAGGTTCTCAATGGGACACTTGCAGTGATTTGTTGATGAGTAGCGATATGCGATTTTCGATAGAGTTATCGCATCAGCGGATCTCAATGGGACACTTTAAGTCCATTATTGAAATAAAGGATGTGTGAGATGCGATATATTCTTTTTATAATCGCTTTCCTTCAATAAAGCTTTATGATACTTCAAATTAGATCGGACCTTATCAAGAGGACTTTCATGGGTTTGATAAATTTGCAAATTGTGATTGTGATTTAACCTATCCTAAAAGCACATTTTATATAACCTATTATAAAAATTTATTTTCGAACCTTATTGATTTTATTTATATTCTAAAAGGGGACCCATTTCTTATTAAAGTTTTATATAAAAATTTTGAAATGGGGAGGGTTGTTGTATAGCACAACAATTGGCGATTCACTAGGATAAATAGTTAACTCTGAAAAATAATGCAATGTCTGAAACTTTCTTAGGTTGGAAACAATTGATGACAAAGAAAACCATCTAAGAATAGCTAAATAAAAATTAACTTTGAATAAAATAACAATTTTTTGTAATTTCTTTTACAATCCCTTAAACATAAAAACATTTTTAGTTTCTTCAAGCTTTGATTGGTTGATAAAGATAAAGTAGGGGGCTTCTCCAACTTAGCTTTTAAATTTACTCTTTTGTCATAGGTAGTGCCTTTGCTTGCAGCAAACATCTATAGTCTCGACAGGGTTACCTTTTGACCATTAGTCATTCATTGTCCCATCCATCTAAGAGTATAACTTCTGAAAGATAAATCCATAAAGATATGTTTATATATATATTATATATATATATATATATATATATATATATATATATATATATATATAATATATATATATATATTATATAATATATATATATAGCCATTGTCTTGGTTTGGGAGCCAGTTGATGACAATGCCATTCATTGGTTATAATTGAACTGAACAAACTGGCTCGTAATGAGACCCCTTATCTTATGATTATAAGCCATTACCCTGTTTTGATATGCAGTATTGGTAATGTCAGTTTAATTAGTTCCCTATGATCATGGTAAGAAGGCTCATGACGAGACCTCTTATCTTTTATATTAGACATATTTTAGAATTACACTCTGAAAAATCACAAATTTAGTGGATGGGGTGAATGACTGTATGACAAGTTTTTAGAGTTATGGATGCTAAGTTTGGAAAAGTCTTGACTTTTTATGAATAACCTCTCTTAACTGTATAAAACTTAGAATGATTTACAATATTTTCAAGGTTTTGGAAGATTTTACAAACTTTAAAGAGGTCTTCAAAATTTCATGTTTTATTCAACATTCCAAAACTGTAATCATTTCCTTAAAATTTTCTAGCAATTGAAGGCAAGTATTCACAATAATATCTCTGAGATATTTTCAATAGTAAAAAGCCAATGGAAGACTATTCACAACATTATTTTCTAAAATAAACAAACTTGCATAAAGAATATTTACAGGTAAGAAGGGGTTACCTTCTTAAGAAAAGAATTTCTTTAAGATAAGCCCATTCACAAGAAGAGAATCTCTCTTTCCTGATAAATCTTGCAGTATGAATGTTGATGAGCCTATCTTTTCAATGATTTGAAATGGTCCAAGCCACATCTTTTGAAATTTGGTATGTTTACCTTTGTCTTCATGTGCTTTGTCCCATTTCAACATGAGATCACCAATTTGTAATGTTTTTGAGCTAGTAGAACTTGCATCAAAAGAAGATTTAATGACTTGTTGATGTTTAGCATGAGTGATTTTGGCCTTCTCTCTTTCTTCCTCCAATTTGAGGATTTGATCAAATCTTAATTGAATAGAGGAAGAAGGATTTTCTTCAACAAATTGTACTAGGGCTAGAGATGGGAGTGCTAAGTTTGAAGGTATTATAGCTTATTTCCCATACACTAAGTTCAAAGGAGAAGTACCTATTGAGGCCTTCTAAGTTATGCGATCTGCCCATAATGCAAATATTAAAGATTTATGCGAATTCTTTTGATTTTGATCAACAGTTATTTTGATAATCTTAATGAGATTCTTATTAGTTGACTCTGCAAAACCATTACCTTGAGGATAGTAATTTGCATAATATTTTAATTTAAAACCTCTTTTAAGAGAAAATTCAACTATATTACTCCCAGAAAAATAAGATGCATTATTAAAAATAAGGGCATTAGGTACACCAAACCTGGTAATGATGAATTGATCAATGAATTTAATGATTGCATCAGAATTGGCTACCTTTAATGGAATTGATTCTACCCACTTTGTGAAATAGTCCGTGGCTGTAAGGATGTATCTGTGTTGCTTGGAAGAATGTGGAACAATCTCTCCTATGATATCAAGCCCCCACTATTCAAATGGTTGCTCAATGTTTACTGGTTGAAAAGGAAAGGTTGGTTTCCTTTGTCTCCCACTAGCAGTTTGGCATATCTTGCATTTCCTAACATAATCATGGGAATCTTTAAACAAAGTGGGCCAATAATATCCAGCATGTATTATCTTGTGAGCTTTAGTATCCCCTCCAAAATGTCCACCTGTTGGACCATCATGTAATTCCTGCAAAACCTTTTGTGCTTCAGTTTTTCAAGGCATCTTAATAAAATTGAATCATAATTTCTTCTAAATAACACATCATCAATGATTTCTAAGGGTTTTGCTTTTAATCTTAAGGCACATTTTTTTTGTAACTGAAATCAGGAGGAGCATATCCATTTTTCAAGTAAAAGATCAGATCAGCATACTGAGATTCAGAATTTATGATACCTATCTCATTCACTTGAAGAGTATTATCTGAATCTTCATTTTCTGGAATATTAGAAGCTCTTGCTAATAACCTGCAAAAACCTTTCCATCTCACAATTTTCGTTGGTTTAATATCAATATCATACTCCTGTAAAGTTGTTACCCAATTAGCTCTCTTTTCTCCTACTTCCCTTTGCACTAGCAATTGCCTCACTGCGGAGAATGAGATTATTACTTTTGTGTGTATTTTTAGGAGAAATGGTCTAAAGTGTTTGATAGATTTAAACACAACAAAATCTTGTTTTTCAACTTCAGAATAGTTGATTTCAACACCCTGCAAATTGGAACTAAAGAAAGATATAGGTGCTTCTACTTGTTGATCATTGATTTGTGTTAAAACGATAGCATAAGATGTTTCAGTGGCCAAAGTATACAAAATAAAATGATTATAAAAATTGGGAGTATTCAATGCAGGAGCATTAATAATTGCCTGTTTGATTGATTCAAAGGCTTCTTTTTCGTTATGTCCCCATTTGAAAACTGATTTTTTCTTAATCATAGTTTGTAAAGGTAAGACTATATGAGAAAAATCAGGAACAAATATTTTTACAAAATTTATCTATCCCAAAAATGATTGTATTGATTTCTTATTATGTGGCAAAGGAATATTAGAAATCTCTTTTATCTTATCAGGATCAATATATATGCCATCTTTGGATACAATAAACCCTAAGAGTTTTCCTTCATTTACAACAAAGAATGATTTCTTTGGATTTAGAGAAATCCCATATCTTTTACATCGCTCAAAGATTTGTTTTAAATCATGTAGATGATTGGCCCTTTTCTTGGAAAAGACAGTTATGTCATCTAAGTAAACAACAACTGACCTATTGATCAAACCTTTGAAGGCTATATCCATGGCTCGTTGGAAAGTAGCTCCAACGTTTATCAAACCAAAAGACATTTTCTGATAGGCATATGTTCCGCATTTAGTTCTGAAGGTAGTTTTTAGTCTAGCATCTAGATGCACCAATATTTGATTGTATCATAAAAAACCATCAAGAAAGGACATTAACTCTGAACCAACTACTGATTGAAGTATCTGCTCCATTGTTGGTAATGGGAAATTATCTTTTGACATGCCTTATTGAGATTTCTAAAATCTATGCAAATCCTAATGTCACCATTCTTTTTTCTTACACGTACCAAGTTTGAAACCCATTTAGAATGTCTGACTGGGAAAATTATTTTAGCTTTCAGAAGTTTATTCAACTCTGCTTTGATTTGACCTTCCAGATTTGGGTGAATTTTCCTTAACTTTTGTTGTACAGGTTTCTCATCAGAAATCATTGGAATTTTGTGTTGAATGATAGAAGTATCATAAGTTCTCAAATCTTCCTAATTCCAAGCAAAAACATTTTTGTACTTTTTTAATAATCTAATGAAAGATAATCTTTCTTTTGATGTGAGTTCAAGCCCTAGATTGACATTTTTTAGTTTGGCCTTAGTGCCAAGATTTACTAATTCAAACTTTAAAGTAGAACTTTGAAGTTTTGCATTAGTGACCTTTTTGAATCTATCTTTGATATCATAGAGATCTTCCAGCTTGACCACATATTTAGGAATAGAATTCTCATTTAGTCTTTGTTTTAGTTGAAGATCATGATCACTTTCATCAATAATCTGATCATCATAAGATTTTTTAGAAGTCAAGAAATTTATAATGTCTTCATCATGATTAAATACTCGCTAATTGGTGACATTGTCTGGGACAGATGGCCAAAAAATTAATTCAACTGAAAACCTATCTGGACTATAATCCTCGGATGGAAGGAGCTTAGAAGCAACGTTAGCCAATAAATCAGCTGCTGCATTCTGAGATCTAGGAATAGGATAAATGTTAAATGCCAGAAAATGATTTATGAGATCTTGAACAAGGGATTGAAAATGTTTGAGATGACCTGAGAGACAATGGATAGTGTTCCTTACTTGTTTGATGACAATTTCGGAATCACCAAATACTTTCAGATATTCAATATTCACACCTATTGCTTTATAGAGCCCTTGGATCAATGCCTTGTATTCTGCAGTGTTATTGGTACACTCAAATTCTAGTTTGCATGATAGCTTAGTTTTTGCCCCTTATGGACTAACTAAAACACACCCTGCTCATGCACCATCATTGGATTTTGATCCATCAAAATATAAAGGCCAAAATAAAGGCTTATCTACAGATTTATTTACAAGTTCATTAGCAATACTAACATATCTTGAGGGATCCGTATTAGAGAAATTTTCAACTTGTGATGTGATATTATTAACAGGAAAAGGAGATTGTTGAGCATTAACATTTCCAAAGAATGTCTCAGCTGAGTAATTTCCGAGAATGTTGTTATTGAAAGCTACAGGTTGGTTTTCTTGTTCAAACTCCATTACTGTATGGGTCATGTGTTTTTTCCGATCTATTTTGATTTGATTTGGTTTCCCTTTATAGGGAAGCTACATGTGAGACAAATCAGTGGAAATGTAACCGTGGAGATTCTCAGACCAATCCCATCTTAGAATTAAACCATAAAACTTAGGGATGTCAGCAATCAATATATCAATTCTTTGAACTACTCTGGGATTAGACGATAAACTAATAGTAACTGAATTAATCTTTCCTAAAACTTGAAATTTAGTCCGATCTAATTGAACAATATGAACTGCAGATTTTTGGGGCTCAATGTTTAATTTAGAGCAAACTGAGGCTGGCATTATGTTTGATGAAGCCCTTGAATCTATGAGACAGTTATGTAGATTTCTATTATAGATCTCATAAGTCAAGAGAAAAGGAGGAGTATGAGAATTAGACCTATCTCTAATCAAAACAACAACAACAGCATCTACTTTATCTGATGGTGGCTTACCTGATCCTTTAACTGCCTTGGATAATACACTGGTTGGAAGAGGAGAAGAAGGTACCACATTCAATTCTTTTAGTAACAACTTTTGTTGATATTTGAGCTTGCTAAGTTCATGTAAAGAAATATTTGCTCGAGTCTTATTCATGTGTTCCACGATGTTATAATCCATAGAGTCAGAGACTATTAACATTTTAATTGATGATGGAAGATTAGAGGATGATGGTTGATTTTGGGTAGGCACAACTGGAGTTTTCTTCATGGGAGCTTTGTCTTTAGTAACGGGGCTTGAATTTTTCTTCTTTTGGATTTGTTTGAACAGGCTCTGTTGCATTTTTGCTTCTAGTATTTAATGGGCGAGCTTCCTGTTCACTTTCATTGTCAGAGTTGTGCAAGATAAAGTCCCACATCCCATGACTATCAACTGTTTCCTCTTATTCTATTTCCTCCGATGATAAAACTGTGTCTTCATCTTCATCGTCATCTAGATCTGATTCTGCATTAGATATAGCATTAGGTGGTTTCATTTCAGTTGACTAATTTCTTCTAAAGTTTCTAAATGGTTTTTTAGTAGAAATTTTGGCTACTTGCTTTTTTATTTCCACCATTTCATTGGACATAGTTTTCAGAACCTTTTGTAAACCTTCCATGTCATATGGGTCTTTAACTGCTTTCTTTTTTGGATCGTCTTTGAAAGTAACCTTTTTGGATTTTCTTTCTTCAAGAGCATTTTTCTTTTCCAAAGCAATGATAAATTTTTCAACAGCGATCACTTCTTTCATATTTTCTAGTAATGTAGATTTGGCAGCCCTATCAACGAAAATGGCTATATTTGAAGGTAAAGCAGAGATATACCATTCACTTCGGACTTCTTTACTAGGCTTGGATGTTGCAGGGATTTTATTCATCAGTTTATTAAATCGGGATTTGAAGTCTTTGATGGGTTCCTTTGATTCATATTTCATATTGGAGAGATCATTAATCAAAGTCGTTGTGGACCTATTGTCTCCAAACTTAGTTAAAAATTGCTCCTGAAAAGCATCCCAGCTATTGATGGATCCTGGTGGTAATAAAAATTACCACAATCCAGCTGCCCCTTGTAGAGTGTATGGAAAATGCCTAACAACAACATCTTCTTCTATTAACCCATTCAAGTTTATTGACAACATGAAATTGTTTATATGTTCTTCAACCAATATGCCAATGTCTAGATTAAATTTTGGTAACCATTTTTCAGGATGAGCTAGTAATTGACTCAAGGGTGCAGGCATAGCGACAGCTCCTGGATTTGTCCATGGCCTTGGTTGAGGTTGATTATGTGCCATTGTCAAACTAATAGCAGAAGAAGGTGAGGAGGTAGTTGAAAGTGATTGGGTAGAGGGTGTTGGAGTGCTTGTACCCTTATGGACTATGATTTTGAGTTGGGGAATGGAGGGATGAATTTGCAATGGTTTAGATGGAATGGATGATGATGAAGAAAGAGTCTCATTTTTAGAATCTAAAGGTGTCTTCCTACCTATTTTTCTACTTGGAAAAGGAAATTCAGTTGGTGGAATACCAAGCTTTTCACTCTGTGCTCTAGTAAGAGGCTGAGATGGAATATATTGCGAAGTCACACTGTCTTGGGATAACTCAGACTCTTCTTGGGATATTGAAAACCCTTGGAGTTTATGAATTAAGGTCTGTACTTCAGGGGGTTCAAGAGAAGAATTGTCAAGTGTGTTTAAGTTTTCAGCAATGGGTGTTGTATTTTCCTTTTCAACTTCTTGCTTAAAAATAGGAGATTTAGAATGTGAAGGAGAAGTTGGAGGAGATGGTGAGGAAGTTCTACTCTTAGAATGGCCTATGGATTTGGATTTGATTGCCATTCATAGTTTAGCCCTCCTTCTAGTGCCAAAAATGTTGATGCCTCTAAAATCCTAGCACCAACATTGGGGATAACCACCCAGTCCGGACCTTAGTACAGCTCCTTTTCCGTTTGGTGTGGTGGCTCCGAATGGATATTATGGGACCAGTTTCCCATATAATGAATGGTTTGATGGGTGATTGGTTTATAATGTATAATAAGGATGATAAATGTTTTAATCTATAACTCAAACATATACAAATATACTTGTCTAACCTGGGTAATGTATTAATAATGCGATTTTTGATTATTTCTAATAGAAAAATAATCATATAGATGAATGACTAATCGATAGAAAGATGCATTCATAGATAATGATTACTTTGTTTAAGAAATCAAATAAAGTAATCATTAATAAAACATATCGCATTCATAACAATGTATATTGCTGACATATATCTTAAAAGGATAAAAATTCTAAATCTTCAGAAATGACATGATTAAGAATTATTTGAAGAGCATATATACATCAACAATAGCAACTTTTAAAAGGAATGCTTTATCACATAAGGAAACAAGACAAAAGAACAGTGATAAAAAAACAGCATGCATTTTAGTCTTTCCGATGTAAATAACACTCCAATTCCACTTTCTTGTTTGAGAAAACCTTCCAGGAGATACAAAATTGTAGGTCTTGAAAATGTTTCTTCACAAAAATGTAGAACTTTGATCCACTACCGATAAGAATCTATTCAGAAGTACAAAAGTGTAACTTCCCAAGTCAAATCTTATACAAATTGAGGACCCTTTCTTCAAAGACATGAAAGGGTTTAAAATAATAAAATAAAAAAACTAACTGTCAATAAAAATCACTTTGAGCTGTTGAAATTGCCAAACATGAAAATCTGGGATTTGATTTATGAAAATAATAGTGCGATAGCCTTTTAATTGATTCATTGTATCTACTTCTTCTCTTGCACTTGCAGCTGACAAATTGAGAGCATTTTCTGAATTTCTGGAGGGTGACTCAGCCTAGAATGTAGTTGAGTTGTGTACGTAGCATTTGAAAGTTCGGGAACCATGAGATTGACAACGTTGGCAAGGCATTTGGTGGCCATCTGCTGGTTGTGCGGCTTTACTAGGAAAAACCAAAATGCATCCCAAGTCAAGTTTTGCACTTTGTCATTCGTTCTTCTCTGTTGGCCAAATCTTGTCTCCATTGATCTTCTAGCGCTTTTGCTTTCGGAAGCTTTCCTGGAGAGAAATTGGAGATCAATTTAGCTAGATATAAACTGTCATTTACCAACTTGATCAGACTGTTCCTTGTAGCCCTGGCTCTGGAAGTAGCTCTTTCGGCCTTTATTAACTGTGATTCCCACTTTGAAAACAAGATTTCTTTGTGTGGTTCTTGGATTTTTGGTAGATTAGCCGCCATGCATTCTTCTAAACTTTGCTAAGAGAGAAATTGTGTTACCTTGTCATCTTCATTTTCAAATTCTAGCCTGGTGTCAAATGTGTGTTCAATGAGTGATGCAGTGATAGTGCACAATGGGTCAACCAAAGATATTTTATGGCAAAGGATATTTAGTTGCCGAGATAAGGCTTTAGTCACTTCTAGGGCTTCTTTCTTGAATTCATCAACCTTCAGATAACCCTTGAATTTGTCTACATGTAATTGCAGTTGTGCTTTAGCCTTCTTTTCCTGTTGAATTGTCACTCGAAGCTTGCTGAGTTCTTGAGACAACTTTTGTTGTTTCTGGAGAGCCTTCTAATTGATCTTTTGTTTCTCCAGACTTAGCTATTCGTTTAGTTTCTCATTCTGTTGTTTTTGCTATGCTAGTTGTTGCTCAAGCTGACTGATCTTTTGCTATTCTTCTGTCGTTTTCTCTTCAAGTTGGGTGATCCTTAGATCCTTTTCTTGATTAGTTGGCTAACTTCAGAAGCCTTATCCACTGTGGTGGCTGTATAGGCACCTACATATTGGGATAGCTTGGTTAAATTTGTAGAAGGATTGACTTCTGAATCTTTCCATACCACATTCATCAGTTCAGATTGAGGAATTGAGAATGGTCCCTCATCAATTTTTCTCTTTTTCCTTTGCCTTTTGACCACAACTCTATGCTTTGGACTGTAAAATACATCTAGGGGTGGTATTTCCTCAACCTTCAATAAAATCTCTTCGGAGGGATTCTTTGGCATTATTTCAATATCATGCTGAATGTTCACTATGCTGACTGCCCCTTCAATTGTAGCACTAGTAATAATAGGCTCCTGTGTTACAGGGGATTTTGGCATAGTGATGTTTTTGGAGTCATTCTAGTTCTTGATCATTTGATCGAACTGCTCCCATTCCTTGATTAAGCTAGAATCAATATGTACATCGGTATCTAGGAGTTAGCTAGTCTTTTCATTTGTCTACTCCTTTTCGGGACTCTTCTGCTTTTTAGGACTCTTCTCAATAGCTTGTTCTTCATTGTGGCCTTCTTGCTGCACCATAGGGGTAGTGATTAATAAATCCAGAGGTAGTATTTGTAACCTTTGTTTCCTAAACTGCATAAACTTATCTACTCCCCCTGCTCCTAATTTGATCTTTGCTAGATGTTTTAACCATGAAAATAACTCAACCGAAGTGAACAAGTCATCATATTCATCTATCTCATGTTCAAACTTGGCAAGTTTCACCTGAGTGGTGAAGTTGTAAGCCACTGCTCTTGGATCATACTGTCTCTTAGGAATGATGGCTAACTTTAGAATTTTTATCTTCTCTTCTTCTTTCTCCACATGTTTGAAATCATGTAGTGAATAAGTACCACAACGGAGGGGAAATGAAGGCCACATTTGTTTCGTGGACTCTTTGAGGTTCCTGGACATTCCTATTTCTGTTATCTGGTAAGTTATTTCTCTAGCTAATAGCTTATCAGGAATGTACAAGGGGAGAACATGTGGATCTGTGGTGCTGCCAAAAAGTCTGACATAGGTGAAATTTTCTTCACCAAACCAACTATCGATTGATTTTATGTCAATGCTGGCCTCATCGAATAACTGAGGAGTAGGTTTGTTGAATATGGCCTGAAGGACGGGTAAAACAAAACCATGGCAAATTCTATATATATGATCTTTATAATGGGCCTTCCACAAATACTTATGATAAATGTGAATAGGGGTTGGGTCTTGAGGAGTCCATTTCCACCCTAAAATGGGGTATTCAGAATTGAAACAGATGGTATCCATGATGTAGGCACTCATATAGAATGGGGGTATTGTCTGGGTAGTTACAAACCTATTTCTTCTATAATCAAGGATTTGGTTGGCCATTTTATCTGATAAAATGGTTGCCCAATCCATGATATAAGAGTTAATTGTTGCTTCCATTAAAGGCATCATTTCTATGGAAAACCTAGCTAAATCAGAGACTCCAAAGAGTCTACATATCATAGCACTAGCATAGCAATAGGGAGATGCTAAGGAGTCTACATAGTACATACCAGAGGATTCATGCTTATGCTTGCTTGGGAAATGCCTCCGTCGCCTGATAGGGTCTGACTCTATATCGTTCTCCTTCGCAAAAGCTTCTAAAAATGCTTTGTTGTAATGTTTTTACGGGTCTGGCAAATGATACAACTTCTTGACATCTTATGCCCTGAATGTCCGGAACATCCTTCCATTGACTGTACAGAAGGCTCTGTCGATTATGTTGATACTTTATATAATCCATCTCACCAGGTCATTGTAAGGTAACACTTTCGCACAGGCTGCTATTCTGTGGAGGAAGGAGCTGGCTAAATCATTACGAGTATTTTCTGATTTATCAATTGAACCAGTCGTTGCTCCTTATTCTTCAATTTCACTTGGATCCTTGGCTTTGAGTAGATTATATATGCCCTCCCATGAAGTCTTACCAAGGCTTGCACGGGTAGTATCAGCTATCAGTACCAACTTTGTTGGTTCATCTTTCGCTACGATGGGGACCTTTACTTTCCAAGATTTCTTAGTCATTTTTGTTGGATTGATGATTTCAGATTCGCTCTGCAAAATGAAACAGAAAGATGTAACTAAGGAAATACTCATTCAAAGCTAATACACAGTGCATAGGACTAACAACAATTAAGTGAAATAGATGCTACGGATCTATGATATATTAAGCCACCACGGATGCAATCCTTGAAGGATTCAACCATAACGGCTTATTAATGATTTCCTCGTAACTTCGAACATGAAACTTTAATGCCGTGATGATATGTCGCATCGTACATTTATAACGGTCCTTTATAGTATGGGTATCATGACTTCCCGATTTGTGATTAGCGATAATCGCATATCGCAGATTGGGAGTTACAAGTGTCGTGCTTAAATGGTTCCTTTGCATGGTTGCGAATGCGATCAGTGGTGAGATAGCATGGGGAGGTGGCATGCTTTAAAATTGATAAATCATTTAAATTTTCTTTATAATTGACTTATAACTTTAAGCCACACATGTTTGTGACATTTCATGTTTTTCCTTTTATTAAAAGCGCACTTTACGATAATAATATCACATCGGCAGATTTCAATGAAACTTTTTTGTGATGTGATTTATGATTTTAGTGATGCGCGATTGCGATTAGCTTATCGCATCAGAGGTTCTCAATGGGACACTTGGAGTGATTTGTTGATGAGTAGTGATATTGGATTTTCGATAGAGTTATCGCATTGGCGGATCTCAATGGGACACTTTAAGTCCATTATTGAAATAAAGGATGTGTGCGATGCGACATATTCTTTTTATAATCATTTTCATTCAATAAAGCTTTATGATAAGGTTTTATTATAGTTCAAGTCAGATTGGATCTTCTCAGGAGGACTTTCATGGGTTTGATAGATTTGCAAATTGCGATTGCGATTTAACCTATCCTAAAAGCAAATTTTATATGACGTATTATAAAAATTTATTTTCAAACGTTTTATTGATTTTATTTATATTCTAAAAGGGGACCCATTTCTTATTAAAGTTTTATATAAGAATTTGGAAATGGGGAGGGTTTTTGTATAGCACAACAGCTCCTTAACTCGAGAATAACTTTCCCTTGATTGTCACTAGCTTGGCTGCTAATGGACTCAGCTTTCTTGGCTTCCAGTGACACCAAGCTAATGAGATATGGTGGAGGAATATTTGAATGATTTGAAGAGTTAAGGAGGGATACCAAATCCTAAAATCTCTCTTGCTTGCCTACTCCAAGTTCTTGCACTTAGGTCAACCCAAAAATACTCCATTCATGCATTTAACACACATTAGGCCACATGACATAGTAACTCATCTTTACTCTTCTCACTAAGCAAAATATAACAAAATATGTAAATAAATGTGAGGAATGTCAATTTAATAAGCTGGAGAGTGGAATTGTGACCCATATAGTTTACCTATTGATGAGCCTCATCATCACCCCCCTACTGAAATTGTTGCTCATCCTCTGAGCAACCTAGTCATCTATATCCATATCTTTCATAGCCTTGGTGGCCTCTCTAACATCCCAGGATTTTGTGGATGGTGTCTCTTCTTCAGTATAAAACCCTGCATTTTACTCTATATCTTCCCATTACTTTCTTTCCTCTTCTCCCTTCCTACCTTCCAACAAACCCAACAACAAAGGTGGATTGAGATTTAGTCCAATCCAATTGATCTTCAATCTTTGCATGGCCTTATTAGACATAGGTTTCCTTTCCAATGCATTTCTCAATCTCTTAAGAGAGTGGTACTCCCTGATCCGAAGAATGTGTTATAGTTTATTCCATCTCCTTTGGCATGCTTGTCGACTCTCATTCCCCAACAATATTAAAGTGTTCTCAAAATGGGAGATGGTCTATTCTTGGGTAGCCAGGTATCTTGGTGCAATTTGAGCATCATTGGAAATGATGTTGTGGTTACTAATAACAACCATGGAATTTATTTGTTCTTCTTTGATGTAGAGGGGCTCTCTTTCCTCTTTTTCTACTATTATCTTCACCTCCTTAGCGTTGGCCTCATCATGAATCATCCATGATGGAAGGGCTATCAACTGCAAGTCCCTAACTTCGCATTGGGGTCCCACACATTCAAGTTTGTCAATACAAGGTTGTGTAGGTAGAATTCAGATAATTTGGCCTTGTCTTCAAGGGTGATCTTGTCACATAGCTTGATGAATTTCCTATAATATTGGAATTCCATGGCCCCTTATTGTGCCAATGTCTTAATTTGAAATTGCATCCATTGATGTTTGAGTTATAGTACATATGATCTGGATGGCAGCTTGCATTGAAGTGCCTCTAGGGAGAGGCTTGCCATGGTGGCTAATTGGCTCTCCTTTTCTTGCAACTTCCTCCTCAACCATGTGTTTTCTGCCTGAAATTGTGTTCTTATGGTGTGTTCTTTATCTCTCAATCCACTCAACTCCTTGTCCATCTCTGGGCATTTTTCTTCCATATGGCCCACGTCTTCTACTTTCTTTGACTTCGCAAATTGCATCCAACAATGTGTCCTTTCTCTTTCTTTTTCAAGCTCAAATAAGAGAGGGATTACAAATTTTTGTGGTATTACTCCGCCTCCCTCAATGAACTTGTAGTAGGAGCTCAGATTTGGTTGTGGGCTAGGCTCTTGCAACTCTGGAAAATCTCCCTCAAATGTCTTTGGAGAAGTTTCCCCCTCCTGTACCTGTGGGGTTGCTTCCTTGCATTATTTCTATCCATTTTTTCCTTCTTGTAGCTCATTTTATCTTTCCCGTAGCACTGACAATGTTTCCTGTAGCAATTTTTGGGGATCTTGTATCAAGCCCTTTCCTTTCTGTAGGATGGTCATAGGTGCCTTAGTTTTCTTAGATGATGTTGTCCTGGTGATAGGCTTCCTGACATAGGTGATGGTATACTTTGGGGTTGCTTGTGTTGATGTGCCTTCCTCAACCTTCATTCCCAAGGAACCTAGCTCCTCTTGCTTGTTTGGTGATTCTTCAAATATGATGGGAGTTTTTGTAGGTGTTTGTGGCTTCCCCTTCTTGATCTTGGTGCTCTTCCTATTCTAAAATAGAGGGGAGTCTGCATCTACCTTTTCCTCTTGGGCTTGATAGTTGTGCTCAAAATATCCAAGGTAGTAGCTACCTCTTTTTCAGTGGGTTCATGAGACAATCTTCGAGATATCTACCCTTCTACAGTATTTTTCCTAGGGCTGGTCTCTGCCTTCTGCTCCTCCTCCTCTTCTTTTTCTTCTTCCTTTTCTTCTTCTTCTTCTTCTTCGTTTTCTTCTTTCTTTATTTTGTCTATGTCTGCTTCATATTTTTCTTCTTCTTCTTCATCTTCTTCCTCTTCCTCCACTTCCTCTTTAGCACTAGAGGTTGGGGTCCCACCATGTTCAAGGGCTCGAGTTTCAAGGAAGGATTCTATGTCCATGTCCCCAAATGTGGACCAGAGAAAATGAATTCTTAATGTGCTTAAAGCGTCTTCCATTATTAGATTGATGAGAAGATGGTGTGCTAACTGTTGGTGCTTCCTTTCTTTCACCTTCTCACTCATGTCTATAATCGACTGTAAAAGGAAATAAGGCACACCGAGCCTCTAGTTTACGGGTATTTTGTCTCTAAATCTCAACTCATGGAGGAGTCTGAATTGGTAGCCATAGACTACACTTAGTCTCCCTTCACAAGAAATGTACTTAAGGATGTGGTATCTCACCTCATCCTTGGGGTAGGGAAGTCTCTCCATTCTAACCCTATTTTTGTCTTCAATTGGTTGTTCGTCATTTAGGAAGAAGTTTTTCTTAGGAAAAGTGTTTCTAGACTTGTCCTCTCTTCTCCATTATATCCGTAGAAGAAGTGTGGTTACTCTGTTGATCACATTAGGGTTGATTGTAATGGATAACCCTCTCACCATAGTGGTAGCACTTGTTCTTGCTTGAAGGTTTAGTGTCATGGAAAACTCATAGGCTATATCATCATAGTATCCCTTGAGCAACTCAAAGAAGCCCAACCAATGATGCCTCCTAAAGATATCTACCACAGGGGGATGAAGGTGAATCCTTGATGTATATGTGGGTTCTCTTCTATTGAATCCCACTCCCATTTCTCTTCTCTAATTATAGCTAAATGCAGGAGGTTTTGTAGGTGAGCCTCAGTATGGGTTTCAGGGTGGCTGAGAGATTAAACTTTTTAGTAGATGACTGTAATTTATACCATTTCTTATAGCCACACAATTTCCTTATATTTCCCTCAAAATCTGTTTAATTCTCAAGCTCATTGTAATTACTAGAAGATTGTCGAGTTTTTTGTTCATTTATCAAAGCATGAACAAAGGAGAGATAGGTCACTTACTTCTCATTGTGATGCTTGGGATTATGATAATTGATGACCAATCTGGCCCTGGGCACCCCCTTGTAGACTTTTTGCGGAATTCGAGTGCTTCCTGTAGGTTTATGAGTTTCTTGTAGCTTCATGTAGCTTTGTTTCCTGTAGGATGGCTAGAGCATGGTTTAGCTTTCTAATGGATTCCCAAGTTGGTCCCTATCTTTTTGATTTAAATGAGAACAAGTGCATGAAAGTTTGGGTTTTTATGTCATTTATGGTCGAGGCTTAGAGCATTGTTGTTATAGATCCATTTGGGCACATCAAATCCCAACATCCAAATTAGTGTTTTAGGGCTCATCAAACCCTAATTTCAGTTGTTTCATGCCCTATACAAGTCACCCCTTTGAATGCCTCCTTCCTGGACAGTTTCATGGCTTCAAGACATCCAGAAATAACCTCTAGAGGGACCAGCGCAAGTAAGCCCTTATGAAGGTGCACTATAGAGTAGTTGATTCCATTGCCAGGGTGGTCTACAGAGCACTTAGGCTTCCTTTCACCTGCAATGGGTGAGAATGAGTGAAATTCACATAGGGTTTGGGGAATATTCTTATCTTTTGGAGTCATCTAGAAGTTTTTCTCACTTATCAACTCCTATGATCTTGAAAATGGATGAGGAATGAGTTAAGGTGCATCCTATCCTCTCATCCCTTCCTCCATGGAACTAATTCTAAGTATGGAAGGCCATTCAATGCAACCGTTAATGACAAAACCTCCTTCATATTCCTATAAATTGACCACTCATCTAAGTGATTAGTGGCTAGACTATGTTAAATTGCAAGGAGATAATGTTGCTATGAGATTTGGCTTTGAAGCAAGTATTGTGATGCTACAAGTTTTTCATGCTTTTGATGTGATGTGGATGGGATCCAAGCTAGAGGAATGGCTTTGTATCAAACACCAATGGTTGTACTTCCTTCTTCTATCTAATAAAGTGTTTGAACATTTTTCCCATATGTTTGTATTGTTTCATAATTCTTATGTGTGTGAATTTTATATTCAATAGATTGTATGATTTGATCGGTTTTTGTCTTCTGTTGTGTTTACAGGGTACTTCTCAAGCGGATTAAGTACAGGAAGGAGTGACAGAATCAATACAAGGGAGACGGGAGGAAAGCGGAACTACAAGTAGGCCTTCTATCTTCTCATCTTATCTTATCTAGGGGATTAGTATGTATCTGTAGATGCTAAATTCTCCAAAACAATTGTGTTGTTTGGTAGTGGTATTTGATTTCCTAATTGGGACCATTGGTCCACCGTTGTTGATCATGCACTTGCTTCTCGTAATTATCACCCACTCCCACATAACTAAATCAACCATGAAAAAATTGGAACGATTATTCCGGACATGGCTTCGATCCTCTGTGAGGCAGCGCCACAGGGTCTTGGGTAAGCCCTCGTGGATTTTCTGTAGCCACTATCACTCCTCATCCTAACTCTCACCTACAAAATTCCCCTCCGTTACAGTATGCGGGTAGGCTCCTTACCTTTCGCTCAACCGTTACTGCTCCATTGACTTCGTTCGCAACTGTCAGAATGGACATAGAGGTCATCAACTATTCATCTGATCCAAATCCCTACAAGGAGATTTGGACATGCCCACACACCACGTTGGGATATGGCTCCTTTTTATCGCTGCTTCACCCGCTATCTACACCAATACCTGTCTCGGACTGCTCTGGGCCATCTGTGCTTCACTTGTCAGAATCAGCTGCTCTGGATGCATCTTCTGGCCTGGATTGTCCTCCTCTTTCCCTTGCAACCCTCAACCTTACCGTGGCTTACATCCCTCCCTCTCCCTCTTTTGATTCCCTGCTCCCTGATCTCCCTCTCCCTACCGCTCCCTCTGACACCCCCTCATCTATCGGAATCACTCAGCTTGGCCTTTTGTCCCCCCACTTCTCCACCCCGGCTAGCATCTCTAACCCTAACCCTAATTGTCCTCCGCTCAATTTCCCCATTCCCTCGAGATGCTTCAGCACACTTGTCCCTATCCCTAAGGGCACCCCTCATTCCCCACAAGTGGCACATCAAGGTTGCAGGGGCCCCTTTCAGGATCACCCTACGGTTCAATGATCCAATAAAGTAAAGAAAGGGAAGTGTGTAAAGGCGATCGAAAAGGACATCAACCTCATGCTGGGGGGAGATCTCATGATGGGAGAGGTGGTGGATACAGCTAATAGGGTTTTGGTGGGTTGAGTCAGAGGGTGAAACTACTCTGCGAGCGTCTTCGTCTCTGGACCATCGAAATTTGGTTTCACTTCTTAAAGAACTGCCCTTAATTACGGTTCTCACTCGTGGGTGGTTTTCTCTCAGATTCCATAGAGAGGAGTATACAAATTGGACCCTCTCACAATATTGGCACATTGAACTTGCCCCAGTGCTGCTTAAATGATGGAGCCCCCTATTTGACCCAGAAAGGGGACATCTTGGTGTAGGGCCAATTTGGGTACGTCATCCAGGGCTACCAATGCATTTTTGGTCGAAGGATGTGTTCATTCACATAGGAAATGCCCTGGGGACTTATTTGGAACATGCAAGACATACAAATCTTAAGGAAACATGTCCATGGCACGAATCCTGGTCCATATAGATACAAGGGAAGGATTCGGGGAGAAGATCACCCTCCACTGGAGACATTTTTCACGCAAGAAAATCCTTGATTACGAAGGGGTTCCCTTCTGGTGCGTAGATGTCATAATTTAGGGAACCTATATAAGGAATGTACTCTTGTTTTGCCATCATCTCCTCCATCTACAAAGGGAAAAAACCATATGCAGCCTGATGAACCAGAAGTGGAAGATCAACCTTCTTGCTTTGCTAGTCTAATGGATGCGGTTGGGGACACTGCTTGGCCAACTTGTTTTGTCTAAGTTCCCCCTATATCCCTACCCATGAATAGATCCCAGATTGTTACGATGGTTGCTCCATCCACGAGTACAACTCCTCCTCTATGTTCTTCTGTTTTTAAATTTAGTAATTTAATGCATTCATTACCTACATTTGCATCCATCCCTTGTATGATCTCCATTCCTATCAACTATTCACTTGACCCTCCTCTGGATATCTTTTCCACCACCACCCCACTATGTTTTCTTCAGGCCAGTCTGATCCATTTATGCCATCCACTTCCTCCCGATCACGTTCATATAACCTTCATTCCCAAATCCCTGCACTTCAGAATCAATTGGATTACGTATTTCATCTTCGATTGTGGAGACCAAACCTTATCGGGGGCATCCCTCTAAGATTTCTAAAGCCATTAAGCTTGCAGGGGTTGATGTGGCCATTTTCAGACTGAACACCATCGAAAGGGTACTAAGAACACATGAAACCCTAGGTTATGGTTCCCCCATGAAGTGGATTTCTTTTAATTGCAGGGGTTTAGCTAGTCCCTCCAAAAAAACTAGCTCTGAAGAGGCTTTTGAATTTTGATCCTTGTGATATTATTTTTCTACAGGAGACCCTAGGTATAGTAGAGTAGATTACTCATATCCTACACTCTTTAAATCATGGTTGGATCTTTCAAGCCTTGGATGTCAGGGGTCGATCGGGGGGTATCACTCTGGGTGTAAACTCCCGTACCATTAAACCTATCTCTGCATGGGGTGGCCATGGTTTCCTTGGGATGGATATTTTATCCTCGGAGCTGGGCATGAATCTTTGCATTGTCAATATATATGCTCTTAATCATAATTTACTGGATTTCTGGCACAATCTATTAGGTCTCTCTCTTATCAACAAGACTACCATATTAGGAGGAGACCTAAATTTCACCACTGTCCATGAAGAAGCCTAGGGTAATCACTCACAGTTGGATCCCCTCTTTGACTAACTAGAACTATTATTGGAGTAGCATCACCTTATTGATATCCCTATGAACAAAAAGATGCTGACCTGGCATAACAGAAGGATTGGAGATGCGACATTAGGTAGAAGATTGGATCACTTTCTCATTCATGAAGAGAATCCTTAAGTTAGAGTCGGTCTTGTCAGTCCTCCATCAGATATCAAAACTCTTTTGCATTTCATTTTTTTTAGGTGTCTCGCTCAATTCACTCAATTGCATTTTGCTAGGGGGCATGCCATAATCCAATGGAAGGACTTTTGTCACTCATTTCCCTCATGTCTTGTACCTGTTGGCTCAGGTCTTTTCATCAAGGTCCATCAAAATCATTTTCCAATCAATAATAGTCAACCTTTGGCCTCTTGTCAGCAAAGAGTTGTTATAAGATTTTTATATCTTTTAGGTCTAGGATTCAGCTGATTTAAGTGCCCCATCATGCCAACAGGCTAGAGAGAGGATCAATAAGTTTTCATTTCAAGATTCCCATCATCAATAATGCTCAAGGTTGATTCCTCTTCAAAACTCTATTTTGAAGAGGAAATCGTCAAATCAATGGTTTGTAATAAGTGTATTTTTAAAGTTTCCTGCCATGAAGAATTTCAAATGCAGGCCTTGGTCGCCTTATTACCTTCAGCAGCTTCAGCAACCCTGCAACAGATAGATGAGATTCATCATCCACTCCAAAAAGTCAAAGATAGAAACTAACTGCTGAAGCTCATGAATCATGAATGACAATGTGTCCCTTAATGATATTCTAGGAGGTGCGGAGGCATTTGAGTTTTGTGCCAAGTCTGGCTATGGGATCATAGTCACTGTAAGTGTCCAAAACATTGTGTCTACATGTTGTGCTGCAGACAATCTTAAAATTATTGACGAAATAGAGAAAAGAAAATTAACATTGAAATTGGATACGTTTCTCAATTCAAACCTCCTTAATGGCTGGAAAGATTCTATCATTACATTGCATACTACAAAGTCATTCTTGCTCTGGTATGAAAATCTGAAGATTAATGGTCGATGCATTGATGCTGTAGCTCGGAAAGCATTGATAGATCTAGTAAACATAGGCTGGTCGTTTACTTATACAAGAACTTATATGATGCAAGATCAAAAATCTTTCAGAAGCATATTGAACCCTACATTGAATGAAATTCATAGCCAGCATTATCACCTTGTACCTAAAGATTGGTGGGTTGAAAACATCATTGAAGTCACGACACATTGTGGAGGAAATAAAACTCAATGTGAAAATCTAAATTGTTGGTGAAATTGAAGGCGCGACGCATAGAAGGGTGGTCGCGGCGCATCCACAGCGCGAGGCACATAGAGCCGTATACAGCAGTACAAATTTGGTCATGCGCGGTGCATCTAGCATGTGCGGCGTGCTGGCTAGGGCATGGCGCACAGGGTCGACACGCTATAAAAATCATCATCGGTGTTCCAAAATCAAATAGTTCATCACAGATCGTGGGCACAAGAAGGAGATGGAGGAAGACATTATTGTTTACAAATATGTACCTGATGATCTAGAGAGTCTGTGTGGAGAAAGATGCCTAAATTTATTGACAAATACAGAGCGCACACCTGAGTATTGCCTTTGTGGAGATTGCCGCAAAAAACAGTGATTTTAGTGATACATGAAGACAAAATTATTCCAAACAGTTGGACATGAAGAGACTTGCAAGGAAATGATCTTGGGAAAACCTGCACCATTAGTTAGTACCTTCAGGTTGAGCTATTTGAAATTTAATGAGTTGTGCCAAGGGACAATTTGAAATTGAATGGTTTCCCTCAGTTTCAACATGATAAGGCACTACCAGCAAGTTGAAGCATTGGAGCAAAAGTTTCTTGCTCATCCCTGTCATAAGTCTGAACAGGATGAACACCAGTTGAGGTCTTTCCAAAGAAAAGCAGAAATTAAATAGCACAGCTCAGCAACTTCGAATGAAAATGCGTGACTCTCAGCTTCACAAATTTAGGGAAGAGTTAAAAAGTCGCTCAAGAGTACTTAAGAAACTTGGACACATTGATTCTGATGGGGTGGTGCAAATGAAAGGTTGGGCTACATGTCTCATTGACACAGGGGATGAACTTCTTGTGACAGAGTTGATGTTCAATGGCACATTCAATGAGATGGATCATTATCAAATAGCAGCACTTGCAAGTTGTTTCATTCCATACGATAAATCATTTGAATAGATACATTTGACTAATGAGCTTGTGAAGCCATTACATCCAACTTCAACTTTGCTATTGGCATACGAAAGCTTTGGGGTGGTTTATGGTGATTTGGGCACATCCCCACTATATGTCTATAAAAGTACTTTTGATGGAAAGTTGGGTAACTATATGAGTGAAGATACGGTCTTTGGGGTCTTTCCATTAATCTTTTGGACATTGAACTTAATCCCTGTTGTTAATTATGTTGTCATAGTTTTGAGTGCAAGCGACCATGGTGAAAGGGGAACATTTGCAATGTATTCGCTTCTTTGTAGATATGGGAAGTTGAGTTTAATTCCAAATCAGCAAGCCGCTGATGAGGAAGTTTCTACATATTATAATACATAGCAGATAGCTCAGAATACAGGAACCTCTCCTTTGAAGAGATCTCTGGAAAAGCATAGAAGATTGCGCATATGTTTACTAGTTGTGGTTTTCCTAGGCACTTCCATGGTAATAGGTGATGGTGTTCTCACGCTTGCAATATCTATTCTCTCATTAGTATCTGGACTTCAAGTACGCACTTCAAAGCTTCCTAACAGTGTGGTGGTGGTTCTTGCCTGCATTATATTGATTGGCCTTTTTTCTCTGCAGCATTTTGGCACTCATAGGGTGGCGTTTATATTTGCACCTATTGTGATTGCTTGGCTATTCTACATCTGCGCAGTTGGCATATACAATGTTGTTTATTGGAATCCTAGTATATTACGTGCCCTCTCTCCTTATTATGCATACAAGTTTTTCTGGAATAATGGTAAAGATAAATGGATTTCTCTCAGAGGGATACTCCTATGTATTACAGGTATAGAGGCGATGTTTGCAGATATTGGACACTTCACTCCTTTTTCCATCCGGATTTCCTTTGCAGGAGTTGTCTATCCATGTCTGATACTCTCTTACATGGGACAAGTCGCTTTTCTTTCAAAAAAATTTCATTCTGTTGACAGAACTTTCTACGATTCAATACCTGAGCATGTTTTTTGGCCTGTGTTTGTACTGGCCACCCTTGGTACTATTTTTGGAAGCCAGGCTATTATTTCAGCGACCTTTTCAATCGTCAAGCAATGCCATGCTTTGGGTTGTTTTCCACGTATCAATATAGTCCACACTTTGAGGCATATCTGTGGTCGAATTTACATACCAGAAATAAATAGGATTCTCTTGGTTCTATGCCTTGCCGTCACTGTAGGATTCAAGGATACCACCTTAATTGGGAATGCTTATGGCATTGTTGCTATCACTGTTATGTTTGTGACAACATGCCTTATGTCACTTGTTATAATCATTGTATGGCAAAAGAATTTTGTATTGGCTATTGCTTTTTTTCTCTTCTTTAGATGGATTGAAGGATCCTACCTCTCAGCCTCTGTTATGAAGGTGCCACAGGGAGACTGGGTTCCTCTTGCTTTGGCAGCAATATTTATGGTTTTCATGTATGTATGGCATTATGGTACACAGAGAAAATACATGTTCGACTTACAAAACAAGGTTTCTATGGAATGGATTCTCACACTTGGACCAAGCCTTGGAATTGTGCGGGTTCCTGGTATTGGATTAATCTATACCGAATTGGTCATAGGGGTTGCTGCTATATTCTCACATTTTGTCACAAATCTTCCTGCATTTCATCGAGTACTTGTGTTTGTGTGCATCAAATTAGTTCTTGTTCCATTTGTCCCTGCTGAAGAACGTTATCTTATTGGTCGCATTGGCCCAAAAGTATACCATATGTACAGATGTATTGTGAAGTATGGGTATAAAGATATCCCGAAAGATGATAATGATTTTGAGAATCGACTTATTATTAGTGTTGCTGAATTTATACAGATTGAAGCTAAAGAATCATAGTCAACAACTATGAAAATACTTTTCTCACGATAGCCGTGACTTGACAAACCAATCAGCACAACTGTAGTTACAAAGAAATCAAGTGTTCCATGTTCCCTGTATTAACAAGATGCTTTTGTGTGCCGGAGCCGAAAGGTTTCAAACTGACAGTTTTTTTTCAAACAGCAAAAAGGAAATGAACGGTCAAAGACCGAACACTCAAAATTTAAAACGTATGGACGCGGATTTCTCCTGAGCCACATGGTCATCTCCATATCAAGCATGCGAAGGCTGCTCTTGTAAACCAATACTTTGCTCATGAGGAATAAAGAGCGCATAATCATACATTTTAAATGACATGAATCTTGCTAAAGAGAGTTATGAACGTGTTGAGAATATTTTTAATGAGTTGGATACACTCGGCATTAAGGGAGAAGGACTCGCATATAACACAGTTAATAGTGAGGGCTGAGAAACTGATCTCTGAGGGAAAGTCCTATGACACACACCAAGAGCAGATGCAGAAAAATAGGAAGCTGGTTGCTTAGTTTGTCTTCAACCACGATTTCATGGGACACATGCTACAGTTGTCGCCTTTTTCATTGGTCATCA
>APFE031358512.1:5290-35949 GCA_000404065.3 Pinus taeda
TAGGCAAGGTTCATTTCCCTCTCCTAGGGTTTTGAAGGCAATTTCTCTTGGACGATCAAATCATCGGTAAAACTTGTTTCCTGATGTTCATACACCTTCCCCTATCCTTAAAGTACCTTACCAAATGCTTCCCATCACTGAAATTCCCCAAATTCCTCATTTTCGCACAAACCCTACTTTCTAGCTACAACGTGGCAATTTTCTAGGTTGGGCCTGTGTTTTGCCCTTTTGGACCCCTTCCCCTCACTCAATCTCTGCGATTCCACTTTCCCTTGCTTCCTAACATCCCTCCCTACTTCCAAAAATTTCCCCAAGAATTTAGAAGCCCCTTATCCCCTTCATTTCACTTCATTTCGACAAAATTCTTTGTTTCACACATCGGGATAAGTTTCCCTCAAATGGTGTTTCAGAGAAATAAAAGATGAATTTGGGACAAATGAGAGAGGTTTTTTTCCACACCATTCCAAAGAAGAAAAACCTCCTTCACTTTTTGCACAGGTGTCATGGTTTTAGAGAAATGTCAAAATTACAATCGCCAGATCCAAGGAGGTTGGCCAAGGCATTAAAACGAAGAAAAAGGCCCGATCCACTCCAACTTTTTGCCAAAGCCTCTTTGAATGAGCATGGTACTTGATTGGGGACTCCCAGCCCAAATTTCAAGAAATTTGGAGAAAATTTTGTCAATTGTGAATTTTGTGTGCCACACACAGGTTTTCTTCCCCAACGAGTCGCGCACCGTGCGCGACCCTTTCGATTGGGAGGTCCATTTCAGGAAAAGTTTGAATTTTTGGATTTGTCATGCAAAAATACACTTTCTCAGCAAATACCAAGAAATTTCACCAAGTTTTGAGCCTCCAGAAGGTCAAAAAACAAGCAAAAAATGACTTTCTGCCACCTTTTTGACACACAGGAAGTAGTCTTGGGAGATTGCAAATTTGAAGGGGCAAATGGACACAAAATTCAGAAATTCCACTTGGGTTGGAAAGTAGACATCCATACCTTTCCAAAAAGCCCACGTTTTCCTTATTTGGACACCTGGAAGTGCCTCACAAACTGCTCCAAAGGTGCGCGACCCGTTCAGAATCAATGCGCGACCCGTTGGGCAATTTTCACAGAAATTGTACCTACAACTCAGCAAAACGCAGTTTTGACTAGGTTTGAATTTTTGGAGTGGATTTTGATCCTCCTTGATGTAAATGATGTAATTTTATGATATTTTGACACTCATTTATCTCTTCTAGAAGATTCATTCATGAGATAGGCAAAAATTTAATGAATGAATTGGTTTCCTAGCTTATAAAGGCAAGTTGTTTTGACTGCCTAGATTTTAGTGCTCAGTTTGGAATTGGTTGAAACAGCTCCTAGGATAGTGAGCTCAACCCCTAGAGGCAAGGAAAGATGTTAGATTGCCTATATTATGTACTTTCTTAGTCATTTTCATGGTTGGAATCTTTAGGGAGAAAGCTTCTATTGTACTACTCATTGTATCTCTGCAATTTTTGGCTAAGGAAGACCAGGGTTTTGTAGTCGTTTTTTGGATTCCTGTGGTTACATGTATTGATGGTGTGTTTCTCTTTGTACTTGTAAGTTTTTTTATGTGAACCATCTTCTTACTTTTTCTTCTGCAAATTAGGCAAATGAAGTGTTAAGGTAGAATTCATGGTTGCTATGCTCTGCCTTTAAGTGTGCTTAATATCAATGTTTTCAGCTGTTTAAGGAGAATTCAAGGTTATTGATTGCTCTCCTTAGCTCCTCACCAGTCATTCTCAATCCATCCACATCTTTCAAAGGCATCAATACAGTCTCCTACCTTGCCCCAAAGAACCCCCTGCGAAAACTGTGTCCAATCCCCGCACCCAAAATTGCCTTTCCCCAATTTTCCACCAAAACCCTAAAAATCCCAAATCAAACCTTTTTATCAGTTTACTAGCCTAAAATCAGTGTTCTTTATTGGTCATCTCCGCCCGTTGAAGATCTTTGCCGAGATAGACCGGAGAGAGCCCTCTCCTGCCCCGTAGGGCTAGCTACGAGGCTAAGTGGTTTGATGTTGCCTTGGAGTTTACCTTTTTCAGCCTGAGGTGAAATTTCAAGCGCTAACATATTCGTGACTCCGCTAGGGAAGAACAAATGATTTTCTTTTTTATGTCATTTGTTTTATAAGCTACAAACGGAGCCTGAATTTATGTCAGGTAGCCTTCGAAACGCTTTTGCTTTGCATTAGCGGAAGTAGATTAACGCTACTTCAGTCAATCTCCAGTCTAGCTTGTAAACGTGACATTTAACTTGTTAATTACCCTAGTACATGTATCAAGTTCAGATCTGATGGTTGATGGTGGACACCGATCAGACACTTGAAAGGCTGAAATCTTTCACCTAGCAACTCTAAATCATTTTCGAGATCAGATCTGAAGACTCCACTGGAGGATGATCCCGACCAGCAAAAACATGAAAGGACAACATGGACAGATCCTATATTCAAGTTGGAATTTCATCCAAGACATTTTGTTCTTTGTCATAAATTATTTCTTCTCTTTTCCCAAGAATGTCAAGAAGGCTTTCCAAAGTATATTGTATTTGAGAAGAGATCCTTAGCCTGGTGTTGATTCTTTCCCTTTGAAGATTGTGAATACCAAAGATTTGCATACCTTTGAGCTTGATAAAGACCTTTCTTCTAAATTTTGTGATGACCATCTTCAGGTTGATGAACCTCAAAAGACCAAGAATGATTCTATATCGGCTGTGCATACCCCTACACCTTGTAAAATTCCAGATATGTATAAACCTCTTGTTTTACCTTCTGTTCTCCATGCTTTCCCCAAAAACTATGATCTATACTGGCTGAGGTTTGATGGTGAGAGTAAGAATGTCAACGCTGAGCAACATATGTAGAATGTTGAGAATTTTCTAGACCTTTTTGAAGTTGATGCAGAAGATGTCAGTATAAGGCTTTTTGCTCTTACTTTGCAAGCCAAAGTGAAGAGTTGGTTCAAAGCCCTGCCTGATGCAAGCATCTCAGATTTCCAGCAGTTTGTCAAAGTTTTTCTCGATAGGTGGATGATCGGGCAGAACCTTTTCTTGATTGTAGAAAGACAAAACCAGCTGAAAAGATTTCCAGGGGAGACACGACAACAATTTTCTGCCAGAGTAATCAAGTTTATATTCGATACAAGTTGATATAAGACCTATCCTAGATCAAACTCCTTGCACTATCGGGTGCCTTCGATCCGGAGATGGAGTTTCAGCTGAGAGAAAGGGATAATTGCAATGCTTCATGAGATGAAAAAATAGTGCAGTAAATTAAGGCGCATCTGCTGGCCGACGGGAAAGGTTGAAAGAAGAAGAGATGAAACATAGATCCGATCGAATCAACATCTCTAGAGGAGAAACTTGACATTTTGGTAAGTGCAGTGGAAAAGATGATGGACAAGATCAACGCAAGGAATGATGATTATGTTCTAGCTCATGGCTCGCTGATTGAAGAAGAACAAGTTTTTGATCCAAAACATTTTTTTTCCTATCCTAGTTGTGATAGAGCTGATAATGATTTTTTTGTAGATCACCTTGGCGAAGAAAGAACTATTGATATGACCTGCATGCTTGATGATATGTGATATATCAATGATTTGCCTCAGTTTGATGAGTATGATGATGATTATGTTCTCCAAACAAAAGCTACTATTGCAGACGAACGAGCAGCTAGTTTGTGGGAGGAAGAAGTTCATTTTTAGCAGCTCGAATACAATGATCAACCGATGCATATAAGCTATGATAGTGACGAGGAAAGTGCATCAAAGTTTGAAGTAAGTGAAGGATCTTTGCCTTTTTGTTTTGATTTGTTTCAGTTCATCAGAGATAACTACCATGCAATCAAAAATCAAATGTCAACAAGTCTTGATTTGGACCATCTTGAGAGCAATGAAAACCTTGTTCAAGACTTTTCATATCCAGAATTGCAGCCCTCGAATGCCATTGATTGTCAAGTTGTAGATGACGACATGGAAGCTGACACATATGATCAAATGATACAAGAAGGTTCTCTTCCTTTCTCTTTTGAATCATTTCAGCTTTTGAAGGGAAATTTGCATAATACATTTTCAGTAAAGAATGAGCAGCATGTAGGAAATCATGTAATCACATTGGAACCAATAGAAAATGGGTTGCAACAATCTTCTCAAGTTTTTGATGATCCTATTGCACGTGTGTTGGATGATGTTTGCTGTAAAAGTTTTCCTTCATTAGTTAACCATTTGCTGGAAACGAATATTGATGATAATATTCTTCAAAGGTCGCCTTCATTCTCTTGTTTAACAGATTTTTCATTACAAAGCCCTCATCAAGGTTTACAGTCATATGAGGAGATTGATGAAAGAGACTTTTGTTTTGTTGTAATCAGCAACAGAGTTTGGTTTTTCATGAATTTCAGGATCCTTTTGATAGCTTGCTACAATCACCAAAGAAACATAGCACAGATGTGAGGGAAGTCTTGATATCTAGCTATGATGATTACTTGGACCAGAGCTATGTTTATGAAGATCCTTTTGTAGTATTCTTGCAATCATCCAGTGCGCTTTGCAAGTTTATCAGTAGTCAACTTGAGTTCAAATTTCCATGGGAGTTTCCTTTCGATTCTTTCCTTTTCCTGCGCATCAGAAAGCATGTGGGAAGAAATCAAACAACAGCTAGGATGCTTACATGGTTACATTGGTTGTTCCATTTCACTTGATTAGGTGATGAATGAAACTGTTAGAGTAGGTTGTGATGAATAAGCTCCACTTTGAGCATCATTTCCAGTTTGTCGGTTGTGTTTAAGTATCGACTCAAATTTTAGTTAAGTGAGAGTTAATTTGTGTCGTCTGAGTCATCAGTTTTCAGTCATGCATTTTAGTTTGAGTTTTTGACTCCATTGCCCAATAGCTGAAAGCACTGGTCTGCTCTCCCAGAGGTCTGAGGTTCTTGGAACCTCTAAAGAGCTACCATCCCCATTGGAGCCAATGTTAGTGTTAGTATTTCCAGCCTTCCTCCAGTGATCAAATATGCTCTTACAAAGTGATTTTGAAGTGTCAAGGTCAAATTTTGTCATTTCAGTGAGTCTTCAAGCAAAATTTGGTCACTAGGCATTAGGTCTAGGGTTTGCTCTCACTCTTTTCAAAGTTGCCCAAATGCTAATCTATGTCACTATTCAGCTAAGTTTGTCATCATTCATAGGGTTTTCATTATCATCTCAGTGTCTAATGAGTCATTTTACACCTTGTTCATGCTTCAACTGCGCCTAGGTAAGGTCATTTCCCTCTCCTAGGGTTCTGAAGGTAATTTCTCTTGGATGGTCAAATCATCGGCAAAACCTGTTTCCTGATGTTCATACACCTAGCCCTATCCTTAAAGTACCTTACCAAATGCTCCCCATCACTGAGATTCCCCAAATTCCTCATTTGCGCACAAACCCTAGTTTCTAGCTACAACGTGGTAATTTTCTAGGTTGGGCCTGTGTTTTTCCCTTTTGGACCCCTTCCCCTCACTCAATCTCTGAGATTTCACTTTCCCCTACTTCCTAGCATCCCTCCCTACTTCCAAAAATTTCCCCAAGAGTTTAGAAGCCCCTTATCCCCTTCATTTCACTTCATTTTGACAAAATTCCTTGTTTCACACATCGGGATAAGTTTCACTCAAATGGTGTTTCAGAGCAATAAAAGATGACTTTGAGAAAAATGAGAGTGGGTTTTGTCCAAAACATGCCAAAGAAGAACAACCTCCTTCACTTTTTTCACAGGTTTCATGGTTTTAGAGAAATGTCAAAATTACAATTGCGAGATCCAAGGAGGTTGGCCAAGGCAGTAAAACGACGGAAAAGGCCCAATTCACTCCAAATTTTGGCCAAATCCTCTTTGACTGAGCGTGGTACTTTATTAGGGACTCCCAGCCCAAATTTCAAGAAATTTGGAGAAAATTTTGTCAATTGTGAATTTTTTGTGCCAGACACGGGTTTTCTCCACCAACGGGTCACGCACCGTGCGCGACCCTTTAGATTGGGAGGTCCATTTCAGGGAACGTTTGCATTTTTGGATTTTTCATGCAAAAATACACTTTCTCAGCAAAGACCAAGAAATTTCACCACGTTTTGAGCCTCCAGAAGGTAAAAAAACAAGCAAAAAATGACTTTCTGCCACCTTTTTAACACACGGGAAGCAGTCTTGGGAGATTGAAAGTTTGGAGGGGCACATTGACACCAAATTCAGAAATTCCACTTGAGTTGGAAAGTAGACATCCAGACCTTTCCAGCAAGACCACTTTTGCCTCATTTGGACACTCGGAAGTGCCTCAAAAACGGCTCCAAAGGTGCGCGACCCGTTTAGAATCACTGTGCGACCCGTTGGGCAATTTTCACAAAATTGTACCTACAGCTCAGCAAAACGCAGGTTTGACTAGGTTTGACATTTTGGAGTGGATTTTGATCCTCCTTAATGTAAATGATGTAATTTTATGATATTTTGACCCTCATTTATCTCTTCTAGAAGATTCATTCATGATATAGGCAAAAATTAAATGAATGAATTGGTTTCCTAGCTTATAGAGGCAAGTTGCTTTGACTGCCTAGATTTTAGTGCTTAGTTTGGAATTGGTTGAAACAGCTCCTAGGATAGTTAGATAGATCCCTAGAGGAAAGGAAAGATGTTATCTTGCCTATATTATGTACTTTCTTAGTCATTTTCATGGTTGGACTCTTGAGGGAGAAAGCTTCTATTGTATTACTGATTGTATCACTGCATTTTTGGCAAAGGAAGAAAGACCAGGTTTTGCAGTCCTTTTTGGGATTCCTGTGGTTACATGTATTGATGGTGTGTTTCTCTTTGTACTTGTAAGTTTGTTATGTGAATCATATTCTTACTTTTCCTTCTGCAAATTGGGTAAATGAAGTGTTAAGGTAGAATTCATGGTTGTTATGCTCTACCTTTAATTTTGCTTAATATCAATGTTTTCAGCTGTTTAAGGAGAATTCAAGGTTATTGCTTGCTCTCATTAGCTCCTCACCAGTCATTCTCAATCCATCCACCTCTTTCAAAGGCATCAATACTGTCTCCTACCTTGCCCCAAAGAACCCCCTGCGAAAACTGTGTCCAATCCCCGCACCCAAAATTGCCTTTCCCCAATTTTCCACCAAAACCCTAAAAATATCAAATCAAACCTTTTTATTAGTTTACTAGCCTAAAATTAGTGTTCTTTATTGGTCATCTTCGCCCCTTGAATATCTTTTCCGAGATAGACCGGAGAGAGCCCTCTCCTGCCCCGTAGGGCTAGCTACAAGGCTAAGTGGTTTGATGTTGCCTTGGAGTTTAACTTTTTCAGCCTGAGGTGAAATTTCAAGCGCTAACAGGAGCCAAATAGTACATGTTGATGCTCACTACAGCCTGAGACTGTCCTTAATAAAACAATAAATTAGCAATCTGAAAATGGAACAACAATTGAAATGTAACGACAAATAAATGGAACAACAGTTGAAATAAGTAGTAACCAAGTTCATCAAGCTACAACTCTATTTAATCACTCCAATCAAAACATCAATCCTTCAGTCTTAAAATATGTACACATACCATGGAAAAATACTACCAGTTACAACCCTAGAAACACAACGTGCTTAATCTTCTTCTGTTATTGATCTAAATAAACGCATACGATTGCATTTCATGATGAAAACAGTAACATTCAATGATCGTATGAAATCAGACCTTTGAAGATAACTATTATAATGCTAAACACAATCGTAATGAACTCTATAATGGAGTGACAGTGTCCTGTAGAGATTAATCAACACTTAGTGGATTGGTAACATGATACAATGTTAATATAAGACTTTAGTTCACAGGAACATTAAACAAGTTAAACATAACAGAGCATGTAATATAACGTTCATAAAACACAACAGATTACCAGATTACGTCTATGAACAAACCACACAGAAACCACGCGTAATGGTACAAGAGCAAGTGTCCTCCAGGGCCGGGGCCTTAGCCTCCAGGGGTACACCGCTTAAGATTGATCCAGGCTCAAAGATAACAGAGTAACCAAGTCTGTATTAAGGCATGAAATAAAATTACAGGAACTCAAGTCTTCAACATAACATAAAGATCACAGTTCCGATATTCCTTAAAAGAAATTACATAAAATCGTCCTCCTGCTAGCTAACAGTGTTATCCCTTTTATAAGGAAGATGGCCGAGATATCTAGATACAGAAAATAGATAAAATAGCGATCCCTCGATCCATCAGGATCTTATATCCTGAGGGATTCGCATATCTGTTAATCATGCGTTACTTCTTTCCTTTTCTGTTCCGTGTTGGTATCTCCTCTCCCTTTCGCAGATTTGTTAATCATGTGTTACTTCATTCCTTTTCTGTTTCATGCTGGTATCTCCGCTCCATTTCCTGGGTTGATCCGTTTTGATCTGTGTTGCTTGCAGTCTCCCATCAAAGGGACATCAGTTATCTCATCCTTGTCTTTTTCCTTGGAATGGCCACCTTCCGTTTTCCCTTCTTCCTGCACATAGGAATGACAATTATCAGCGTTTCCTATTAATCTCTCGTTATAAATCTTCATCATTATCTAAGTTTCTAATGCAAAAGGATTTTAAGTTCTAGTGAAAAGATACTAAAATAATCATCGGAACATACCTTCCTTGATACTCCACATACCCCCCAGCTTACCCTTTTTCATGGCCTCATGAAAACATTGTAGTTGAGATGAAAAGCAGTGAGGGAGTAGGAAGGAGATGGAATCTCGTGTGGGGGCCTACATCCATGATGCGAAATTAGATTATCAAAGAAATGGCTTGTCTGGCCCTCGGGCATCTCATACAGGCCTTGGTATCCGGGTGCAGGATGCCAAATGATTGGACTCCGGAACCTATATCCTAACAAGGATGGCCCTGCCCTCAAAACAAGTTCGCCATAGAGGGGGAATCGGTTAGCGGCAAGCTTAAAATTCTCATACTTAAATGGCTCTCTAAGCTGAATGTTCGGATTAGATACTCAATATCGAAATTTAGTTGCCTCAATGATAGGGTCTTTAATGGATGAAAAGAATTCAAGTCTCTGCCGAATGATTGCTTCATGCATGGGTCCTAATGCTTCAATCACTCCTGGAGCCCTCATGAGATTCCTATGACTTCTCCATAACTGTTCTGGGTCTCTAGGCTCAGCTCTTACCCATAGATCTAATCCGTTTTCTTGTCTCTGAAAAGAATTGTAGGCTTTAATCCATTTAATTTGATTGACTACAAATGAAATAAATGCTTGCAATTGAATATCCCCAACAAAAGGGCCAGGGTTCAGCTTGGTCTCTTGTTCTAGTACAAGGTTATGTAAGTAAAATTCACACAATAACCTTTGCACTTTTACCCCATAATGTTTTCAACAATTTATAAAATCACTTATAGTGTTAATTTCTATGGGGGCTCCTGCCTTAACAACCTTTATTTTCAATTGTAAGTACCTTTCCATTAGAAATAGGGCATAGTTCTTTGTAGGGGCTCTACATGATAGGACGTCATTGTATAGAGAACACAAGGTATCCATCTGTTTAATAACTACATCTAATCTACGGGTTACCTTGGTAACTTTCTCTTGCTCCTTTCGCCATCCTTCGAAAGCTTGGCTTTCAGATAGGTTGACGTTCCTCAACTGCTGCTGTAATTCTTCATATTTTTCTCGGGGGACCGTTTGCTCCCTGAGCTTTTCTACTTCTTGCTGGGCCTGCTTCAAATGTTGGTGAAGGGTTCTTTTTTTTGGTCCTTCTTCCATGCATCCGTGGAGGCCGGGAGCTTTACTTGAAATTTCTTATTGCGCTGCTTTGAATTCATAACCCTTATTACTCCCAAAGGTGGTGCCTCTGTCTGAACCATCTTATCATCTTTTTCAATTTTAACATGGACTCCATCCCCCTGCTGTTCCTTTTCAAATGGAACAATAGTCTACTCTTCTGCTTCAATTGGAACAACATTTTGTTTCTCAGCTTCATTTGGAACAACAATTTGGCTTCTGTCAGGGTTTTGAGCAGTGGGACGACTTCTGGTCCTCCGCCTCTTGTTCTTAAGGGATCTTATTGGTGTGGTCAAATCTTTTCTTCCTGAGGTCACTTTCAACCTTTGCCTTTCTTTTAGAATCCTAATATGATGGTGAAGCCTGACTATTATGTTTAACAATGTCTACTTTTCCCTTTGTAATTCCCTTATTTCCATCAACTCCTCAGAAAGAACAGCAGGCTGCTCGCTGTGGGTTGGACTGTGGCTAACTTCCTGATTTTCTCCTTGAGGTGGTTGTTCTGGGGTAAGAACCTTGCTTGGCTCCGTTATTTCTTGGGCTGATTCCTCTTCTGCCCTTATTTCCTCTGGACTTTGATCTGGTGCCTTCTGACTAGGAACAGGCTGTTCCTACTCAGCCTTTTCTGATATCCTCTCATTATGAACGGGCAAATTTTTTACTTCCACCTCATCTACATGAAATTCCCTGGGTGCGTCTTTCTCTTGGGTTTTCTCTACGGCCTGGAGGTTATATGGACTCAGAGGTTGGCCATATTCGCCCATATTGGCCAAAATGTTGGCCAATTCACCTTCCCCTAATAGGTCTTGTAATGGGCTTCCTTCTTGCTATCCCATTCCTTCCTCCTACTTGGACTCCTCAACTTCTTTGTTCTCGTCTCCTTCTTCTTCAGTCTGCTCATCCTGTTCTTCTTCTCTCCCCACAGATTGCTCTACCTCCTCTTCTTCTTCTTTTTTTCTACCTCTGCAAACTACTCTTCTCCCTCGACGTCTTCTTTTTCCGTTTCTGTTTCTGCAGACCGTTCTTCTCCCTCGACGGCTTCTTCTTCTATCTCTTTTTCTGCATACTGCTCCATTTCCTCACTGTTTTCTTCCTCTGTCTCTGTTTCTGTAGTCTGCTCTACTTCCTCATTGCTTTGTCCCTCTGTTTCTGTTTCTGCAGACTGCTCATCTTCAATTTCTATTGCTTGGCTCGTGCCTTCTTGGGACTTCTCCAGCCCTCCTTGTAACCTTGCAAGCCTTGCCAACTTTCTATGTTTTTCTCGTTGTTCAGATGTACTAGCATCATGTTTCCGCTTTTCGAGTCGTTTTTCAGGTTGTTTTTCAGCTTGCACTTTTGTGCAAGCATCCTGCTTTTCTTTCTCTGAATGTTGGGGTGTGCTATAAACTCGTTTTCATTTTTTCGGGCGTCCAGATGTGGCCGTCCCTTTATTGATAATAGCAATTAGTTCTTCCCAGCTGCTCTACTACTGGGTGAGACTATATTTCACTATCAAGTGGATTAATCTGTGGTGGCTAACAACAGATTCTACGTGTTGTTCCCTTTTCATACTTCATGTGACGTTATGCAATAGTGAATTCAATAATGCAGGTGAATTCACATAACATTTTTGTTTTAAGACAGCTAGGAGTTTAAGATGTTATGGTCTTACCACATCCTTTCTACCTTCACAAGTGATGTAACTCTGGATGATTTTTTCCAATTTCGCCCATGGCTCTCCTTGTGTTGCTGGTAGCACCCCCTTTCCTCGGACTATCAAACTTTGGCCCTTGTCCTGAAAGATTTCCAAAATCTTTTGCAACCTTTCCTTCTTTATTGTCCATACTAGTCTCGTGGTCGGTAGTCCTGTAACTCTTGCTATTATGTCGTTAGTGACTGTTATTCGCCTTCCTCTTACTGTGGATTATTCTTCCTATAGGTTCTGTAAAAATTATTTCGCCACTGTTTCATTAGACTCCTTCAGGCAGTTGAGATAGGTCAACCATCCTGCTCTCTTCAGGATTCTTCAGGCTGCAGCCAAAATAGTTAATGTTTGCGGTTCTCGGTGGACTAACCTTCCTCCCATTGTTTCACTGCAAATTCTCAAAGGAACAACAACTGTTCGTTGAAACACAGAGAAGCTGGTGGCGTATTGCTCGTTCAAATTCAAATGCAACACCGTATGCAATGGAAAAAAACTTTGAACAGAAACTCATGCAGAAGAAAAAAAAATAGCAAATGATCATACTGTTGAGCCGTGTATTCCTCGAGTACAAAACTTTCTCGAATAATAGACTGAAACGTACTCTGGGGAGTGATGAGGTTACCTTTGTCCCCGCAATGTGATAGGTTGTCCTAGTCGTCAAATAAAGGAGAAGCGTCTGTTTTTCCGTGAGGTCTTTATGGAACAGCTTATGGAAATATGCCATGTTCACAAAAACAACCTATTACTAAAATCGAGGTAGAAAGTTAGATCGCTTTTAATACGTAAGGGACTACGGTGATTTGATGGAAGTTCGGGGATAAGACATTTGCCATAAATAGTGAATCTCCCGTGGTCACTATCACTAGCTCCGTAATGATTGGCGATAATAGATATTAATGCGCTATATGGTTGGGTAATTATAGAATTAATTATCACGTCATAAGAAACAAGAGGATATAATCTCCTTACCTATTGGTGTTAAAATATGACTTCAATACCATTAACAGTGCTCTGCTGCCGACAGGTGTCCATAACCTTGGCAGAGTTGTTCATTTCACCCGTGGAACCATAGTCCTTTGTGTATGCCAGGAAGCGTTATATAATTTCAAACTGTAGGCCACTATGTTGGCTTGGTGACCAGTTCGTCATAATGCCATTCAGGAGGGAGGAGCGAATAGTGGGTAGGCCTATTCATGGTGAGACGTCCTGTTCCAAGGGTTATTTATTTTGATATACCTTTTGGACCATTTCCCAGGTGTGGTGGCCTTAATGGGAATGCCACTTCACTCCCATCCTGATGATCATGGTAGGCCAGCTCGTAATGATACTTCCTATCCTGTAGTTTGACAATTTTTTTAGAAACCCTATTTTTCTTTGTTTTTTTTTCTTGTTTTTAATAGAGAGCCTTTCCTATTTATACACAAAGGGTGGTTCAACACTCCTTAAGAGTAGGAATAGTGGAAGAAGTCTTGATATCCCAATATAAAGGTATAGACCCTTTGATCTTATTACCGAATGATAATCAAAGAACCATCATGATAGAGATAACCAATCAGAACAAAGTTAGTGGAACAATGGAAACAAAAGATGATAAATAAGCATATCCTTCACTGCGTCCTTACGCCAATTCAGGACAGTTTCTTATAAAGGTAGCGATTTATGATTTACTGATTTTCGTATGTTGTGTTCTTGTTTCCATCACATAAGTGGATAGTTGTATTCCAAGAGACTCGAAAGAACATTAGCAATAAGCGTCCTTAAGAAGGGACAAGTTGTTTCAAATCATATGAGTAGTGCTTCTTTCAACAGATGATGTTCGCTTGGAGAAAGGAACAGTGGAAATTAACGGTGTTTTTCCTTTTTGAAAAGGAACAACAAAATCAAACAAGTGTCGTTCTTTTTGGAAAGAGACCGAACAAAATCAAAAAGTGTTGTTCCTCTTGGAAACGGAAAAAACACACAAGTGTTGTTCCTTTTGGAAAGGAACAACAAAAATCACAAGTGTCGTTCCTTTTGGAAAAGGGACAAAAACAACCGCAAGTGTTGTTCCTTTTGGAAAAGGAACAACAAAAATCAAAAGTGTTGTTCCTTTTGGAAAAGGAACTGTAAAAATCACAAGTTTTGTTCCTTTTGGAAAAGGAACAGCAAAAGTCACAAGTGATGATCCTTTTGGAAAAGGAACAGCAAAAATCACAAGTGTTGTTCCTTTTGGAAAAGGAACAACAAAAATCAAAAGTGTTGTTCCTTTTGGAAAAGGAACAACAAAATCACAAGTGATGTTGCTTTTGGAAAAGGAACAACAAAAATCAAAAGTGTTGTTCCTTTTGGAAAAGGAACAGCAAAAATCACAAGTGTTGTTCCTTTTGGAAAAGGAACAACAAAAATCAAAAGTGTTGTTCCTTTTGGAAAGGAACAACAAAAATCACAAGTTATGTTCCTTTTGGAAAAGGAACAACAAAAATCAAAAGTTTTGTTCCCTTTGGAAAAGGAACAGCAAAATCAAAACATGTTGCAAAAATATGTACACAAATAATTCAAGCAGTTACATACAAATTGTAAAGAAAAGTAAACTTCTTAGTGAGTTACTGGTGGAGGAGATTTGTCTTCCTCCTGTAAGATCTCCATATCTGAATCTTGGCGTAGTTGTTGGTAGAAGGACTCCCGAGTAAGTGGTTTGCGATAAATACGGACTCGATGGTTGTTCTCCTTAAAGGTATACCCAGAACCATCAATAGTAATCAGTGTAAGGGTGCCATTGTCATGTAATTTATGAATTTCATATGGTCCCAGCCAACGAGTCTGGAGTTTCCCGGGGAAGTCCTAAAATCTACAGTCATATAGAAGAGCCTAGTGTCCTTCATGGAAGACTTTGCTTTTAATGAGAGCATCATGCCATTTAGCTCTCTGTTTCTGTATCAGGGCAGTATGTTGAAGTGCAGAGAGCCTAATTTCATCCAGCTCATTAATCTGTCGTAATCGATTAGTTTGTGCCTCGGTTAAGTCTAAACCAACTTCTTCTGTTGTTCGTAATGTCTGGATTTCAAATTCTATAGGGAAGATAAGTTGTTTTCCGAACAATAGCTGGTAAGATGAGTGACCAGTGTTGCTTCTCCATGTTTTTCTATAAGCCCACAGTGCTTCTGGTACTCTGGAAGCCCAATCGCGTCTATATGATGCAACTGTTTTCGTTAGAATTGTTTCTATTATCTTGTTGCTGCTTTCTACTTGCCCATTTTCCTGTGGGTGATATGGGGTGGTATTCTTATGATGAACATGATAATTATTGAGTGTTGCCGCTATTCTGTTCCCAACAAACTGTGGCCCTCCATCTGTAATTATCTTTCTAGGGAGGCCATAGCGCACAAATAGATGGAGCAGTAACTATATAACAGATTCTTCTGTAGCTCTGGGCAAGGCCTCTGCTTCAACCCACTTGGTGACGTATTCTATTGCCACCAAAATGTATGTTTTTTGGTTTGATGGTGGGTTGATTGGTCCCACGAAATCAAGAGCCCAACGCTTAAAGGGTTCGATGAATAACTGTGGTTTCAAAGGCATCTCATCCAAGTGACTAGGGCGTCCCGCTCTCTGGCAACTGTCACATGCTTGGACAATTTTTTTTGCATCTTTAAAAATTGTGGGCCAATAATACCCTATGTGTAATACTTTATGTGCACTCCTGCGATCAGCAAAATGTCCACCACATGGTTGGTCATGGCATGCTTTCAATATATCAAAAATTTCGTCTTGTCGAACGCATCTCCTAATTTGCATGTCTGCCCCTGTGTGAAACAAATAGCCCCAAATCCAGGAAAATGTGGTACTTCATTGGACAATCTGTTTTCGCTCATTAGGGGTTATATGCTTTGGTAACTTACCTACTACTAGGTAATTGGCGACATCAGCATACCAGGGTGTTTGAACAACAACAACAAAGAGATGCTCATCTGGAAACTGATCTTCAACTGCTGCTGCATCGACTGGTTTTGGCATTCTTGAGAGGAAATAAGCTATCGGGTTCTCTTTCCCGAGTCGATCCTTGATTGTAATATCAAACTCCTGCAATAAAATCAGCCATCTAGTTATTCTGCCATTTGTGATAGGCTTATTTGCTAAATATTTTATAGAAGAATGATCTGTGTACAAGATAACAGGATATCCAGTGATGTAATGTCTGAATTTATTGATAGCATGTATAACAGCTAGAAATTCTTTTTCAGTGACAGTATAATTTAATTCAGCAGGGGATAGATTTTTGCTAATGTAATAAATTGCATATGGTTTTCTATCCTCCTCCTATCCAAGGACCGCTCCAATGGTTGTATCTGAGGCATCAGATGATATCTGGAATGGCAAATCCCAATTTGGTCCCTGAAGGACTGGGGCTGTATATAGGAACTTTTTCAGATCGTTGACAGCACGTTCACATTTTTCTGTCCAAAGGAAATCAATATTGCGAGTTAGTGCATACAATGGTGCAGCAATATGTGAATAATGTTCTATAAATCTTCTGTAATAACCAGAGAATCCAGGAAAGCTACGTACCTCTGTTTGAGTAGTAGGAGTAGGAATAAGAAAAAGTATTTGGATTTTGGCTAGGTCTACCTGAATTCCAGCTGTTGAAATATAGTGTCCTAAAATAAGTCCCTCCGTCAACATCATGTATCATTTTTCATGGCTTAAACAAAGCCTGGTAGCTATGCAACATTGTAGGACTTTTTCTAGTGTCGTTAATTCTGGATCAAACTCATCTCCGTATGGAGTAAATTCATCCATATATACTTCTAGTCCTTCATTTATTAGATCTGCAAAAATGCTAAGGATAGCCCTTTGGAATGTGGCAGGGGCATTACATAAACCAAATGGTAAAACTTGATAGGCGAATGTTCCCCAAGGACAAGTAAAAGTAGTTTTATCTTGATCTTCAGGGGCAATCTATATTTGGTTATACCCACTGAAGCCGCCAAGAAAAGAAAAGAATTTCTTCCCTACCAAAGTGTCCAATACTTGATCGATGAATGGGAGAGGAAAGTGATCTTTCTGCCTTATTTAGCTCCCCGTAGTCCACACAGATTCTCCATTTCCCATTCTTTTTTGGTACCACCACAAGCGGGGAGACCCATTTACTATCAGAGATAGGGTAGATGAAGTTAACATCTAAAAGTTTTTGAAGCTCAGCTTTTACTACTTCTTTTAGATGAAGATTTAGTCTTCTATGAGGCTGTCTGACAGGTCTTGCATCATTTTCTATGTAGATGTGATGTGTACACAACTGAGGATCAATTCCTTTCATATCAGGGTAATCCCATGCAAATGCTTCTTTATATTTTCTTAAGATATGGATGAGTTTTGTTTCTTGTTCGGGTGTAAGGTCGGCGTTAATGTTTAAGGTCTTTCCAGGTTCAATTTCCATAATTTTACTATGTGCAACCGAAGTGACAGGGATTGCGTGATCATGTGCATCTTTCAGAGGTTCCTCTTCTACATCGCTATGAAATGCTGATTTTATCATATGACACTGGGTACGAGATGTGAGTTCAGTTGGACTAATAAAATTGCTAATGGCATCATCTTCTGTTTGGTCTTTGAACTCTAGTGTTTCTTGTATAGTTAATGGAGATCTAATGTTGTTAGTAAGATATGATACAGGGTCCCTATTAGTTTTAACTATTGTGATGCTTGGCTGTGCTGGGGGATATAGTACTAAGTTCTTGATATCTGCCCCCTTCGTTATGATCATGTTCCCTTGCCGACAACCGATATAGGCATCAGCGGTAGCGAGCCAAGGTCTTCCTAAGATCAATGGATGTCCATCAAGTCGGGTTTTAGGGTTTACTATCAGAAAATCGGTTGGGTATTCCCAGGAGTCGACCGTAACCATGGCATCATGCAGTATGCCTTCCGGCCTAACCACAAACCGATCCACCAATTCTAGGAGAGTTGAAGTGGGTTCTACATATGTAATACCTAGCTTTTGGAAAGTAGCTATTGTCAATATATTGATTGCAGCTCCAAGATCAACTAATTCATTTGTTAGGGTTTGACCATAAATTTTAACAGTTACTATTGGGTTTCCTAGGTCTTCATACTTAATAGGTGTTTCCTTTCTTGATAATAAGTCAGATAAAGTACTGACTACTTGAACTCTTGGATTATCTATTATATTCCTTCTTGGTCTTTTTATGCACAATTCCTTAATAGTTTTTGCATATATCGGGATGTCGTGAATGGCCTGAAGGAATGGAATTTTTATGTACAAGATTTGTAATTCTCCCAGAATGTCAAAATTAGGTTGCTGTATGGGTTGAGGTATAACTAAACGTTCTGGGAACGGGGGAGAGGATGTAGTTGCTTGATTCCGAGTTTGCTATCTATTTACATCCTCTTCTTGTGACAGATGTTCTCTAGGTAACTGATCTTCAATCTGAACTATTTTATTTCCCTCTGTTTGGATAATACGCCCAGATCTTAGCTGAAGATCATTGCACTCCCTCAGATCGGGTCCTTCTTCTGGTGTTTCTAAAATTTGGAGTGCTTGGACCGGTCTATTATTTGGATTGGGATTGGGCTGGGCTAGGAGTTGGGGTCTCAGATTAGATTGGGGGTTTTGTTGTAAAGCTGGCAGTGTAGGTTGAGGGAAAGGAATATTTCCTACTGGTTGTTGTGTTGGTCTCTGCCAGTTAGTATGCCATACTGAACCTTGTGAAGTGGGGGGAGTCCATTGCGGTGGGTATGGGTTGTTTTGCGAGTATGGTGGGGGATAAGGAGGATTCGACCAACCAAATTGGCTTGTCTGATTTAGCCATGGGTTTGCAGAAGGATACGACTGTGATGACCAGTTTGGAAATGGGGGTTGAAACTGACTTTGCCATGTATTATACTATTGAGTATTGTACTGTGGATACTGAAAAGAAGAAGTTGGCTCTGAAAACATACCAGTTTGTCGCGACTGCCACTGACGACGCTGGTTGAGTAGATATACTGCCTCTGGTTCTTCTTCTGCTTCCTTATATACCGCTTTCAGTCCAGGTAATGAGGGGCAACTTTCTATAGAGTGATCCCTTGTATAGATAGCGCATGTCTGAATTGTGTCTAGTGGACACTCCTTATGGCTATGCTTCTTCCTGCATCTGGGGCAGAAGATTGCCAAATTTTGTTCTGCCTCCATTTGTTTCTTCTTAGCCTGCAAAACGTCCAATTGTGTAGTTAGTGTTCGTAGTATATCATTTTTAAAATTTTCAAATAAAATTCCAATTTCCACACGCGTTACTCCTTCTGATGAAATTTTATTTTCTCTTGCAAACCGATCATGTTCTGCTGGTTTTATTCGTGTACTGCCTCTCGAACTCCTAATACACAGATCAATTATGTCAGCAAAACTTTCCTGATAAATATCCCCTTTTCCCATAATGTTTAATGTTTCAATCCATTGTTCTTTCATGCCCCTTATTAATGATGTTTTCAACACGTTATCAGGCAAAGGCAGCGATGCATAGGGAGATCTTTGCAGATTATACTGGAAACGGTCCACATATTCTTCTAATGTTTCGTTTGGTCTAGCTATCATCTGAAATGTTTCATCTTTTAGTTCTCTAGACCTGCAATAGTCTTGATATTTTTTTAAAAAGGATTCTTTCATTTGTTCCCAGTTATTTATAACCCCGCCACCTAATCCCATAAACCATCTTAAAGCAACCCCTTTCAGAGTGGAGGGGAACAATTTTAGTTTCTGGGTGTCAGTGGTGTAATCATATCCCTTGCATAGTACATCAAATTCAAATAAGAATGCATCCGGGTCCTCTGATGTAAGTCCATGAAATGTAGGGATGTGTTGAAGGGGGATTTCTTTCATAGGGGCATTTGCTGCGGAATCCACTATGGTGTATTTTAATGTAGAGGTTTGGGTGTTTGGTAGATTTTGAGCCATCGGGTCAAATATATGCCAATAACCTTCCAGAATATCTAAGAGGGTCTTTCTTGGTTGAGGAGGAATGTCTTTAACAGGAACAGTTTTAATAGCACTTCCTCTATCTGGGATTTCTATCTGAGGGGATTGGGTCTCTTCAATAATAATTTTTACTGCACTCCCTGTGTCTCAGCTATTCAATGGATGAGTTATCCTAGGAGGAGATCTTGGCTCCCCTGTTTCCCTTGTTTCCCCTTCTCCTTCAAAAATATTACTGAGATTCCCTTCTTGCAGTCATTTTGGAATAGAATTTTCAATTTCTTGAAAGTCATGTTCGTCACTTTGACTATGCACCTCAGCAAAGGCTACAGATGGTGAACCTGTGGCCTGAAGAGAACTAGTAGGCTATTTGGAAGTAACCTTCCTCGGTCCTACTAAAGGCTGAGATTCGACTTTCTTATAGATTTCGTCTATGAATGTTGATCGACCAAGGGTCACCGACCCCTTAGCTTTTTCTGGCTTCGGTAAAGGTTTGGGATTTTTCTCCAGCTTTTTCTGCTTAGTCATGCACTCAATTTAACTACTAAATCTTAAGCAGATAACAACAAATCTGCAGGAAAGAGTGAAAAGGAGCAGTGCTTTTACATGCTCCGCACGTAGGTTCTTACCTTCCGTTTTCAAAACCCAATTCTTCCCTAGCAGGTTCGTACACTACCCTGAAAAAGACAAATGGCTACACTCTTTCCCCAGCAACGACACCAAAATGTAGAGCTATAAAAACGGTCTCTTTCACCTCTAGTTACCCCACATTAATATGTCAATCCGGGAACGTCTGGTTATTTCAAAGAGTGTCTCAGTCTGAGGCTTAGAACTTGTTAGAGTAATGCTTGTAGTACAACTGTTTAAAAGCTACAAAAGTAAATCAATGCGTATCTACAACATAACTACTTCAAAAGACTAAATCACACCAAGCATTGCATCAGCCAAAGGTTCGGAAGCAATAACCCATCCTTTTTATAACTGATGAGAATAGATATGAGGTCTGGGAGTTAGGTAGCAGATGCTAGGGCTCACTACAGCCTAGGATCGTCCTTGATGAATATAAATGAAACAACAAGTAAAGGAAATAGAAATGAAATAGAAGAGCACATCAGTCAAGGGTTCAATAGCAATAACTCATCCCTTTCATAACTGATGGGAGTAGATCAGAGGTCTGGGAGCCAAATAGTAGATGTTGATGCTCACTACAGCCCCAGACTGTCCTTAATAAAACAACAAATTAGCAATCTGAAAATGGAATAGCAATTGAAATGGAACAACAGTTGAAATAAGCAGTAACCAAGTTCATCAAGCTGCAACTCTATTTAATCACTCCAATCAAAACATCAATCCTTCAGTGTTAAAAGATGTACACATACCATGGAACAATACTACCAGTTACAACCCTAGAAACACGACGTGCTTAATCTGCTTCCGTTATTGATCTAAATAAATGCATACGATTGGATCTCATGATGAAAACAATAACATTCAATGATCATATGAAATGAGACCTTTCAAGATAACTGTTATAATGCTAAACACAATTGTAATGAACTCTGTAATGGAGTGATAGTGTCCTGTAGAGATTAATCAACACTTAGTGGATTGGTAACATGATACAATGTTAATATAAGACTTTAGTTCGCAGGAACATTAAAAAAGTTAAAAATAACAGAGCATGTAATATAACGTTCATAAAACACAACAGATTACCGGATTACGTCTATGAACAAACCAAACAGAAACCACACATAATGGTACAAGAGAAAGTTTCCTCCAGGGTCGGGCCCTTAGCCTCCAGGGGTACACCACTTAAGATTGATCCAGGCTCAAAGATAAAAGAGTAACCAAGTCTGTATTAAGACATGAAATAAAATTACAGGAACTCAAGTCTTCAACAGAACATAAAGATCACAGTTCCAATCTTCCTTAAAAGAAATTACATAAAACTGTCCTCCTGCTAGCCAACATTGCTATCCCTTCTATAAGGAAGATGGGAGAGATATCTAGATACAGAAAATAGATAAAATAGCGATCCCTCAGAATCTTAGATCCTGAGGGATTCGTAGATTTGTTAATCCTGCGTTACTTTCTTCCTTTTCTATTTCGTGCTGGTATCTCCGCTCCCTTTCTTGGGTTGATCTGTTTTGATCTGTGTTTCTTGCGTCTCCCATCAAAGGGACAACAGTTAGCTCATCCTTGTCTTTTCCTTGGAATGGCCACCTTCCATTTTCCATTCCTCCTACACATAGGAATGACAATTATCAATGTTTCCAATTAATCTCTCATTATAAATCTTCATCATTATCTAAGTTTCTAATGCAAAAAGCTTTTAAGTTCTAGTGAAAATATACTAAAATAATCATCGGAACATACCTTCCTTGATACTCCACACCTACATTTAAGCATCCTGACTTAACTATGACCTCAAAATCATATTCTTGAAACAATAACATCCATCTGCGTATGTACCCCCCAACAGAGGCTTGTTCACCAAGTATTTCAACGCAGAATGGTTGGTATACATCTTGAAATGTCTGCCAAGTAAATAGTGTCGGTACTTCTGTAGTGCGTACACCATTGCAAACCCCTCGCATTTGATGGTAGAGTAGTTCCTTTCTACTTTGGACAATCTTCGACTCAAAAACATGATCGGGTTATCCACACCCTCCATGCCCTCCTATGTCTTTACGGTTCCCAATATCATACACAACACATCGACATGTACGCGAAATTCCACATCCCATTTTGGCAAGACCAAAATTGGCACAGAGGCCAGTTTCCCCTTTAGGACATCCAAACTCTTCCTGCAATCATCCTTCTAGTAATACTTCACATCTTTTTTCAATAGCTTTTCCATCAGCGCGGTTATTTGGGCATAACTCTTCATAAAATTCCTATAGTAGCCAGTGTGCCCCAAATTAGCACGTAATTGTTTAACACTGCACGGTGCTTCTAGATTCAGAATAATAACAATCTTCATAGGGTCCACCATCAACACTTGTTTGCAAACCAAATGGCCTAACATGTTTCCAACGGAAACAAGGACGGTGCACTTTTTAACCTCTAGATAGTCCTCTAAAAACTTGTGGATGTATTCTTTGAATGCCACCACCACTATGCATGAAAAAATTGCTAGCATGTTGTTCAGACCAAAGAGCATACTAGTGTACTGAAAGCAGCCCCATTCTATTGTGAAGCTTGTTTTGCTTCTATCTTCTAGTGCGATCTTGATCTGATGGTACCCTGAGAATCCATACGTAAATGAGTGAGCTTCTTGACCGCCAACATTCTCCAATACTTCATCTGTGAATGGTGTTGAGAATCTATCGACAACATAGGTGTCGTTGAGCTTCTTGAGGTCCACACATATTCTTATTTTTCCTTTCTGTTTTTTCTCCTGCACTACCATAGGACTCACCCAATCGAATTCTTCCACTGGTTCAGTAATTCTAGCCTCGAGCATTTTGTCCAATTCATCGCAGACCTTTTCTTTAAAATTTGGGTTCAAGCGGTAAGGTCGCTTCTTAACTGGAGTCATGTCCAGTTAAAGAGTGATCTTCATCATCCCTAAGTTTCCAATGATCCCTTTTAAGTCCGTAATTTTGGTTGGGAACAAGTCTTGGTATTCGTTGAGTAACTCAGCAACCTTATCTACCATAGCATCATCCCAATAGTCCCCAAGTGTTGCATACATCGGCTCTGCTTCTGTGCCAATCTTTACCTTCTTTTTTTTTAGCAGTGCAGTGACATCGAGATCCTCAATTGATGGTCCTCGAACCTCACAACATCCTTCAGTTTCTAGAATATTAATATTTCGAGGGTCGGCATCATCCTCCTCCACCTACACATTATAACATTCTAGGGTGCTGGTTAACTGGGTTGCCCATACTGGTTGAAGCATTTCAAGTGGCTCCTATGGTATCTTGAAGATAGTGGATTTCACTACTTGCAACCCATCGTCAACAATATCCGACTATTGGTCTTCAAATGTGAATGTTAATAAAAATCCCTTGTGAAAAATATCCCATTTGGCCTTACCATGTGTTGGGTCTTGAAATTGTCATTCATTTCCATTACACTTTCACTATTATGTCCATTATATCAGCTACACTTCACCTTCATTTCACTACCATGTCACTACATTCATTTCACTTTCATTATCATTGGGTCACATTTATGTTTTTCCAAACTTTATTAATTCTTAGCATTTTTTAATGAATTTGTGGTTAAAAATTAGAAAATAATCTGCATATGCTTATACTTAACAAGTGGGATGAGATTGTTGACATGTGTAGGTCAAAAACAAGCTTCTAGAAGACCTTTATGTGGCATCCTAAGGACAAATTCAAATTTGAGTGGAGAGGATCATGGGATCATGAGGATATGTGTCACATTTTCTATTTGTATTGGAACTCTTAAAAGACATGTGTCTTATCATTTCCTATTTTGATTAGAACTCTAGAGGTGTAGGGAGAGATTCATGGACTCTCATTAATAAGATGAATTCTCATATTTTTGTATAAATAGGAGATCTCTCTCCTTCATTTTGTAGCTTTGGATATTTTGGTAGATTTGGAAGCTTTGGAAAGCATTGAGAGCTTTGTAAACTTTTTTTAGCTCAACTTGTTGTACTTTTTAATTTTGAAGAATTTGAATAAAGCTTTGTTGTTCCCAACATGGAAGGAGATGTGAAGTAGATGTCATGGAGCATATTAGAATGTAAGGTACAATATATTTTATTTTGTAGTTTTTCTTTGATTTCATTCAAGTATGTCATTTTATTGTTTTCAAGTTTAATAGTTTAGATTTTCCATTCATGCAAGTTTAATTCATGCAAGTGTGTTCAACCGGTTGATTGTAGGTCTATCTAACTGTGTAATCTATGCTTAACAAAATAGTACAAGAAAGTATTGGTGCTTGGAGGATTAGAGGACACAGTAGATTAGTTTTCCTTTACATGTTTTGTATTTAATTTTGTTGCAATTTCATTTTCAATTTTAGAACAATGAAGTATTGAATCCCTCAAAATTCTATCAAGGAGGTAGTTCTCCCAAAATTGTATGGCAGAGTGATAAAGCACTTCATTTAGCTGTTATAGTAAATTAGTTGTAATTTCAATTTCAGTCTTAGCCTTTCATTTCAATTTTATTTTCAGTTTTAGAAAAATGAAGTATGGAGTCCCCCAAACTGCTATCAAGGAGGTAGTTCTCCCAAAATTGTATAGCAGAGTGATAAAACACTTCAATTGGTTGTTATAGTAGATTAGTTGTAATTTCACTTTCAGTCTTAGTCTTTCATTTAAGTTAGTTGCAATTTCATTTTCAGTTTTAGAACAATGGAGTATTGGATCCTTCCAAATGCTATCAAAAGGAGGTAGTTCTCCCAAAATTGTATAGTGGAATGATAAAACACTTCATTTAGTTGTTATCATTTTTGCTTTCATTTCATAGACATTTTGTTGGCTTAGATTAATCTAAATGTTCAAAGTTTTAATTTGTTTTTATCTAATCTTCATTTCCTTTCCTCCCTTCTTTAGAAATTATATTTTATCATTAAAAGTCATTAGATTTAATTGTCCATTAACACTTAGAGATTTCATTTAGAAGCATAACTTTTCTTTCTTAGATTAATTTCCTTAAGCATAAGAAACAAAACCCCCCAATAAACAACATAAACTATAAAACAATGAAGTAAGAAAAAGGGTTAACTAAGCACATATAGTGCACCACACTTCATCAGCTTACGATACTTGGATTGATAATTTATGTAGAGCAATTTAAGACACTAAATTGACTAGACATTTTGGCACCATTGCTGGGGAAGTGTAATTAGGACACTTGATTTATTACATCTAAAAAGAATTAATAATTTCTCGAGTATTCTCTGCTTTTTCACTTTGTGTGATTTGGAGGATCAGAAAAATAATTGTTATGATAAAAAAGAAAAAATAAAAAAGAAAAAATTATTTCATTTGATTCAATGAAAAAACAATAAAAATCCAACTTCTTTGATAGGTTTAGCTATCCAAGATTGGCTGGTTATGGTTTGAAGTGACCCTCAAAACATTGTTTCCTATTTAATAAGATTTTGCAAATTAGTTGTGAAACACAGCCCTTTTCTACAACTAACTATGTGTTGTGTAGCTATTTCCAAGGTTTTGCAAGTTAAAAGCACCAAATGAAGAAACCGACCACATGGGCATCTCTAGAATCGTCCCGACATGGATTGTATCCTAGCCACCCAGCCCAGATCGATAAAAAAACCAACTTAAGACCTCAGTCAAAGTCCTCTTTTCAGTACATTTACCTTCAAGCCTTTGTTGCCTAAAATTGAAAACCATTAATCATTTTTGTAAAAATTTCACAATTTTAGAGGAAAATAAGAGGAAACAACCAATGGCTATCTCCAATCCTAGTTTCCACTGTCGCCTCAATACAAAACCTGCATTCGTGTTCGAGCTTTGGCCGTGAAACATACCTACAAGAACATTTTAAAAAAATCAAATAGATTGAATTGCATGGACTGTTGTGTTGAAATAAAAAACTCTGCATTTTTGGAATTGGTGAGGGCTGTTTTTCTAGTTCAAGAATGGGAGATGGACAATGTATTGGAAACCTACAAAAAGCCTCTCACAACATGAGGAAAGTGGGTTGACAAAAGCATCAATTTCAACAAATCCTTAGTTTTCTTTTGTGGATACTCGGCTACTCATTTCAGTGGAGGGCAATGAGTCTAAGCCAATATACTAATTGATCCATGCACACTAACGTTGAGAACTGGTAATCGGGATCCACAATGTGCTTGCCGGATTCACTTGTTCACCATTGCCAGACAATGTTCAGATTACTGAAAACCTTACTTGTGGAGGCTATATCACCAAGAATACAACAATGGTTGGATCATTGTTGGTGCCATTTTCTACACTATGATTGCATCTGAAAACAACTTTTTTTGAAATTGATTTTTCAAAAGATGTAATTGACAAAAAATGTAGAACTATAAAAAATGTCAAACTTTAACTATACATTCCAACCAAATGAAGACGAATTAGGAAAAAAAACATGCATTTTTTTGGTGATGAGGTCTATTAGATAACACAGAAACAGTTTTAAGAAATTTGCAACAGTTTGGGAGAATTTCTCAGTTCTTTGAAGCCCCATTTGCCATGTCACATGAGGAAAAATGGATTTTAATTAAATGAATAGAGTGTTTTTTTAACACAACGTGCTTGAGGAAGGGAAACCCGATTTGGGAACTAACTATATGGTGGCATTCAATACTAATTACACCACGTCCCTTGTATGAAATACTAATGGTCTCATGCAATCTTTGTGACTTATACTTCATTATACACCTATTTAATGACAAGATACATGGCATAACTCAATTGGATACGGCTCTTCACAACCTGGTTGCGTCGAGTTCCTTATTTGTATTTCCATAGTCTTCTTGAGTATACAAGCACCCAGGAATAGTGAGTTCACAACCATTCATTATGTTTTCGATTCTCTATGTTTACGTCGGCAGGCACTCCATTCCATATAACTTCCACATTGATTCATGCATACAATTTCTTTGTTTCATATATCCTATGTGTTTCACCTCCTACTCATAGTCTCTTTCCTTACACATACTCTATTATTTCATCTCGATATCTATAACTATTTCTGCTTCCATATACCATTGTCGTATATACAGTCTTCTCCATGTAGACAGTGAAGAAATTTTTTGAAAAATAGTAGAGAATAGAAGCTCATGCATGATTGGTCCTATGCACTAGCTCTGGTCTTGGATTTTCGCCTTGGTACTTGGCTGCATAAAATCTCTCTTCCAATAACTTAAATCAGAAAATTGATGGTTGGCTGTATTTTAGCTACAGAACACAGCCCTCTTCCGCAACCATCTCCACACTTTTGTAGGTTACAGGTGTGAATAGAGGAAAAGGACAATATGGGTAGCTTGGAAAACATTAGAGCATGGATCGTATCCTATCCATCTAGCCTAGGTTGATGAGGAGGACTCCAGTCAAAGGGAAGTCAACTATAGGAACGTATGGTTGTTCCGCAGCTACTTTCACACTTTTGTAGGTTCTAAATATCAAGAGGGAAAAATGACTACATGGGTAGCTTGGAAAATATCAGAGCATGAATTTTGATTTGGTTCATTGTCTCAAAATGAAGAAGCCATCACCATTTTGAAGGTATGTGTTATCACTAAGTCACCACATGTCAAGGAGAAAAATATAAAAAACAAAACCAAAGATTCACAGGTAAAAAAAAATAAAAAATTGAATTAATGAAATGAGTAGTTATTTGCTCATTTTTCTTAAAGGTATTGATTAATTTTGGACTGATGATAAAAAATGAAAGGCTAAATTTCTGTTCAAGATTTTAGCTACAGAAACTGTGCACGTTCCACAGCTAAACATCAATTTCGCAACTCAAAAACCTCACTGTTCAAATCAGCCTACCTTTCTTATACGATTTCAGATTTCGATGATTCAAGTGTCATTGGAAAGATATTTAAAAGATATACACAATGAGAAATCCATCATTAGAGTCTGAAACAATAAATAATGAAATAAATTGCTGAAAATAAAAAACATTTAACTTCGGGCACTAATTCCAAAGCACGTATAAATTATTCTAGTTTTCCTTTACGAACTTGTTTCATTAATACAAATTCTTAGTTTTGTGTGTAAATACCATAATTAGAGAGATTGATCACCTCTCTCTTTTGATAGTCTTACACTCCATTGCAGAACAATTATTATTTTTTTTATAGGTTCCAAGAGGAAGGACAAATGACTACAAGTGAATAGTGTCTCTCTTAAGACACCGATTTGTTTCATAAAAAGGACGATCAACATCAAATAAGAAATATGCTAATTCAAAATCAGATCCAAACAGTTGCAAAAATTTCAGATACTATTGTCTCCATTACATCCATACTTCATAATAAACCATCACCTCATTTCCCTTCATCTTTTCCATTTACATTCACATTTACTTTCCATTACTTTTTTTCGACTCCTAACCCACAAATAAAAGTAAGAGGCTCATTTACATGCTTATTTCCAATTTCCATCTTCCATTTTCATCTTCCCTTTCCTATCATTTTCATTTCGCAAATAAACCCTACTTCAATGCAAATTATTATGTCTATAGTCCTTTGAGTCTAAATTCCTTGCAAAAACACCTTGAGGCTTGCATGCCTTAATGACAAGTGCTCATGTTGACAAACAATGGGAATACATTAATGTTCCTTGTTCATCAAATCTTCTTGGTGAGTTGACATCGGCAAATTTATTCGTACCTAGCAAAATGTGTTTGGGCATCTTGACTCTCATTGTCATGAATGGTGAGAGTTCTCTTGTTGACTAGTGGCATCCATTAATGGCCTCAACAATTTCCTACTATGTCTGACATTAGAACATCTCTTCACATACTAGGAATTGTGCCAATGAGCTTTGAAGACATGAAGACTATTATTTTCAACATTTTGGAGCAGATATAAAGCAGATCAACACTATTCAATAGTAGATTCAACAAGTTTTAGCAGAAGCAAAAAAAGGTCATCTTGACTCTTTTATCCATGACTCTTTTTGTCCAACCACTTGAAGAGGATTATGATCAGACTTTTGTAGCCACCACACATACCACTCATCCATTTACAAAGGGTAAATTAAGGTACGTTATTTTTTAACATTTGACCATAGAATTCCATAAAAAGCTAGAATGGTAATTGTTGGAAAAACATTTCTCTTCCTCATTTCATAAAATTGCCAATAGTATCAGTTGGGGGGGGGGGGGGGAAATTACATTCATATTCATATCTTTCCATGTTCGTATCATATTTAGAATCCCACATACTTCCAAAATATATTAACTATTACATTATTATTATGAGCATACAATGGCTTTTCAAAAGTGCTTAAAGAATATTTGGATACAAACACAATCATGGTTTTCACACAAGAAAAAACAATCATGCAACCCCATAAAGATATACTTTGCAACAATAATCAAATTATCATCATGCAAAGTTTAAAGATCAAAATAGAATGCAACAACAAAATATGGTTGTAACACAAGAACCGACCATGTTGCAATTCAAGTAAAACATTTTGCAAAAATATGAAGTTATCAAATGATATCATGCAAAGTTAATCCAAAGCTGAATGATCAAAAAAATTAATGTAATAAATATTGCATGAGGTCAATAGTTTCAGTTGGGGGGTATGTTGGGTCTTGAAATTGTCATTCATTTCCATTACACTTTCATTACTATGTCCATTATATCACCTCCATTTCACCTTCATTTAAGTACCATGTCACTACATTCATGTCACTTTCATTATCATTGGGTCACATTTATGTTTTTCCAAACTTTATTAATTCTTAGCATTTTTTAGTGAATTTGTGGTAAAAAATTAGAAAATAATGTGCATATGCTTATACCTAACAAGTGGAATGATATTTTTGACATGTGTAAGTCAAAAGGAAGCTTCTAGAAGACCTTTATGTGGAATCTTAAGGTCAAATTCAAATTTGAGTGAAGAGGATCATGGCATCATGAAGATATGTGTGACATTTCCTATTTGTATTGAAACTCTAAAAACACATGTGTCTTATCATTTCCTATTTTGATTAGAACTCTAGAGGTATAGGGAGAGTGATCTGATAACCACCCTATGAGTGGCATCAGTTGAAGATTTATGAAACAAAAGGTATTACAGACTCATGTGTTGGTGTGTGTGTATGTGTGTGTGTTCTGTGTTATTAAAATAACGAAGCGATCATATTGCCCATACATAGAAAAAAAGTGGAAAGACAACAAAGAAATATAGTAAGCAACATAAAGACACAAGAATTTTTAATAAGGAGTTCACCTATTCTCGAGGGCTACGTCTCCGGTCCAGCTTTCAGTAGTGGCCTTGTTTTATTGTGTCTTTAAACAGAGAATTACAATTACAGAGACTGAATATGGGTTCTCCTGAAGAAGGTTTTTTCTTGGTAGGGTGGTCCTTAGATTCCCCAAACCACACGGAGTACACAGACTCTTGTTCTTCCTACCAGATCTGTGACCTTCGGTCTACAGTGGAAAGAGCCAACTATGATGCTCAATCCAGACATATTCCTCTATGGAAAGGCTTGAATCTTTAAGCTCTCTAGTGCTCGATGATGCCTGTGGTTAGCTCAGCCCTCTGTCTCCT
>APFE031358520.1:0-18870 GCA_000404065.3 Pinus taeda
AATGCATCTGCAGTATTCTTCAAAGTGTCCACCTTTACCAGAAACACCTTTTTGTCTTCTATAATATCCCTCACAAAGTGATACTGAACATCAATGTACTTTGTCTTTGAATGGTAAGCAAGGTTCTTTGCCAAGAAAATTTCACTTTGGCTGTCACAATCTATCGTTATAGCTTCCTGTACTAACCCCATACTTGAACACAATCTCTGCAACCAAGCTGCTTCCTTTCTTGCATGAGTGGCTGCCATGTATTCTGCCTCTGTAGTTGATAGTGTCGCAACTAGGGGGACTAGTTGTGGAAAGAATATAACACAACCCGAACATAAAGTAGCAAAACTTATGGGTCATCAAATGGGGTTGGAGTACACCCATGCTAAAGGTTTCACTAAGCTACTAGTGGAAGGAGACTCACAAATCATCATGAATATGTTGTGAAAGATTTAGTATAGTAACCATAACCATAAGGTCTCATTGAGCTAGAGATTAGAATTTCTCTTGGAATACTAGTAGGTTCTGGTAGTCCCTTTCCTGCAATGTTATTCTCAAATAGATTGGGATGTGGTTTGAACCTAGATATCAGGTTTCTTGGTATACCATGCCACGCAACTAGGCTTATGTGAAAAGGGGGGTCACTTATTATCAAGAGATGACCCACCAGGGTCACACTCATTTTCACCATTGGATAGAGGATTTTTTCTCTTGTTACTGGCAGCTCACACTAGCCCATATATAGGATGAACATAACTAGGTGGAAGGGGAAGCCTATTCTCACAATAACCACCTCTCAAACACAAAGGTCTTGACTTAGTGGGTTTAATGGATACCAGATATGAGGCATATGGGGGGCTATTCCAACTAATGCATGCATATGATCAACCTGTATGGGAAAAAAATTGTTGGGGTAGACTCTTCTAGACTAACATGAGATGTGCATGGACATTCTGCAATCTCTTGAAAACTTGCATAAGCACCTGTGGGACCCAAATCATAGGATGGAGAAGATCAAGCAACATATTGAGAGAATGAGTGGATCCAAAATCACCCATCTTAATTGCAAGCTCAGATTCTGTTCCATGAGCTTGATATTACTTTGATTATGGTTATTGATATCTTACTTTTAGTTATCTTTGTGCAAGGCTAGTTATGCCAATATATTTTTTGTAGTATCATTACTTTTGTTTCCTTCAATTTTCAATTGTCACTCTCCTCCTCAGGGAGAGTCTATTTTTAGATATGGTATGGTCTCCCCTATGAGAAGCCGACTTGAATTTTGTACTGCTCTATATAAATCCCATTTTTTGCAGTTAATAGAATTTAGCCCACAAAAAAAAATAGTTATTGGAAAATATTAAATATATTTTATTAATAGGAATGATCATTTATATTAATTGAAAATATACATATGGAGCATAGTAGTTACATCAAAGTACATCATATTGTCAAATTAACTAGTTGGTTTACTTATGCATTCTCCAGACCAAGCCAAAACCTCTAAATGCTAGCCGAATACTATCTCAAAACTAAAAAATTATGAGGTCAAAACCTTCCAAAAAACGTTTGAAATCCTATGAACCTAACCTCAATACAACTTACACACTATGAGGAGGAGGAGACCAATCCTATGCAAATTCCATTCCTTTATCCATAATTAGTTGATTTAGTTGTAGGATATCAAGCCACCGAGATTTGGCTTAGATAATTGCTGAAAAGGGTCATGAATGTTGTTGTCTGAGAGAAAGATAAAGTTCTTCTATTTTCTAATGCAGTGGATGAGTGTTCATCATGTGATTTATGTATCATATTGCAATGTTCTAACATAATTTTCATGGAATAAGTAATGCTAGAGAACAATTGATTTTGAATCATTTGAAGAGATATTATTTCTTCTTGCGTTGTCTTCAATTATTCTTGTAGAGTGTATTTTCAAGTCCAAAACTATTTTTCCTCTTCATGGTTAAAAGGATATTCCCACCTAGATTCTACTTCACCACCAAAATGTGCTAACTAACATAGGAGTGTGGACAATTTTTCCAAACTCTCCCCTCTCTGCAAGTTGGTGGGCACCCTCACAACAATTAGTGGCATGAAGTGTCATATAATTTAGCACTCTAGTATGATTGGATTTACTATTTCTACCCAAATAGAACACGCCTTATTCCAGTTGCTCGTAGTTGTCACAAAGGTGGGTTGTAAGCCATCTTGGAAGTATTTTAAGACCATGCCTCCATCCCTCATATAGAAATACAAATTTACCATTATACTCCAAACAACTAGAGATGAATACCAAATCAAACTTAAGAGTAATATCGATGTGAAATGAAGAGACTCCTATAATTTCACTAGGTGTAGAACATACCAAAACTCTAATGAATTGTGATACTCCAAAGCTTAGAATGATTTACACTCTCTTAAGCTACTATTTTCTACCTTTCCCACACTCATTTCTATTGTTGAAAGCGTCTTGTATGCTTGGCATCATTAAAGGGGAGAAAATATAAACCCAAATTCAACAACGGCCATCCAAATTCATTGTCAAGGAAAGAAGATAACGTTTATACATACCATTATCAGGGAAAATTTTAGGGGCTAATATTCACAAGTGGGCTAATTTTCTATGCTTTTTCCAACAAAAAAGATTCACGATTTCCCTTTTTTTCTAAAAGTTATTCACCCAAAATTTATAGTATAAAGTTATTTTACCTAAGGAGTCACTATAAGTTTATATAGAATATTATAAAATTATTATAGATCTAAGTTTTTTTACAAAAATATCCCTAAACATTTTTTAATTTTCATATTAGGGACTAGTAAGATTCACCAATGCTACTAAACTTTAACATAAATTTCCATCCTTAAAATTTTCCATGACCATTATTATTCTTTGCAATATTCCACTCAAATGGGAAATTTGCACTTAGGGTTGCCAAAGGTGTTGTGCATTATTTTGCATCCCCTTATGTAATCTATTGATGGATTCATTGACCTTGGGGAAGAACTATTGATGAAGTGTGAAAATTCACATCAATTTCCACTTTCTTACAAAAAATAGGTTTCCTTATCTCCATGCTAAGTAGTTATGTGTCACACTGTGTCATATCCCACACTTATTCTATTGAGTGCAGATAATATTAGGAGTGGATTTTAAATGAAATATCAATCCAAATTCAAATAATGGATCCTCCCCTAAGAGAAAATTGACATGATGTAACTTCTCTATTAACTTCATAGTTTCCTCCATGATTGTCTACTTGGTACCTATCTTCATACCCTTCTTGAGCAAAACTAATAGGTGGCTATTAAAACATATTTGATTCACCCTAACATGGGTCTTTGGTTTGTTCATCACCATGTTTTTTTTTTTTTAATTTCATTGAACAAATGCTCGCTATAGTGAGGAGGCCCTGGTTTATGTGATTCCATTAAGGCAATGTGAATAAAGATGACACCATGAAGTTTTCCCATTAACTTTCAGTTCACCCAAATTCAAATTATGCCCTTTATTTTTCATTACATCTACTGCTTGGTTATTTTCCCTAAGAACATGATATATATTAATGGAAAGAGAAAAGGGGAAGCTATTTTTTATCCTTTTTCATTATATTTTTAGTCGGTTTTCACGTGGTAAGGAATTGGTGACTATGCTAGATAAGGAGTTTAGAATCTTTGACAATAATTAGAGGAAAAATTATGTTTTTTTGATGACAATAATCCTTGAAATAATGCATATTATTCTTCTTGATTTTTTTGAGATTGATCCCATTCCTAAAGCATAAGAAAATTCTAGTTTTACTCCTAGGAAAATATTAACATGTCCCACTACTACCACCCTTGGATTTTTCTTTGAAGCACCATCAAAGCATAATAAATGAGAGGACTGAGATTTGGTCCAATTCTCATGGAAGGAGCAATGCGAGAGACCAATTTATTGTGATTCAATTGAATAGCTTGTATTTCTTCCTTCCTTGTCTTCAATTGTTCTTGTAGAGTGTATTTTCAAGTACAAATTTAAAAGTTATGGCTTCCTAGATTTTGCTTCACCACCAAAGTGTGTTGACGAACACTAGTGTGGCCAATTTTTCCTAACTCCCCCCTTTCTACAAGTTGGTGGGAACCCTCACAACAATTGGTGGCACTAAATGTCATATAAATAACCACTCTAACATGATTGTCTATACTATCTCTACCCAAATATACTACACCTTATTCCATTTTCTCATACTTGTCAAAAAGGTGGGTTGTAACCTAGCTCGAAAGAATCATAATACCATACCTCTCTCCCTCATGTAGAATGAAAAAAATATTTATACCCTAGATAACCAAATATGAATACCAAACCAAGCTTAAGATTAAGATCAATGTGAAATGAGGAGACTCTATAATTGCACTGGGTGTAGAGCATACCAAACCTCTAATGAATTGCAACACCCCCAAGATTAGAATGATTTCCACTCTCTTAAATGGCCTTTTACTACCTTTCCCATACCTTTTTCTCCTTTTGAAGGCTTATTGTGCACATGGAATAATCAAAGGGGAGTAGATATATACCCAAGTTTAACTACAAACATCCAAATTCATCATGAAGAAAAGATAATAACATTTATACATACCATTATTAGACTCTCCAATCTTCCATTCAATAGGAAATTTTTACTTGGGGCTACCAAAGGTGGTGTGCATGAGTCTACATCCCCCCTATGTGACATGTTGTTTCATGTGTTTTCCTTAAAGAAAAAATATCATCCAAGGCCAGAAACTCACGTCCATTCTTGCTTTCTTTGAAAAGGAGGTTGTCTGATCCATATGCTAATTAGTTGTGTGTCATATTGTGTCATATCCAATAGTGGTTCAAATGAGTGAAAATAATAAGAGGAATGGATTCTAAGCTACCACACTCTACCACAATGACATACCCATCCAAATTAAAATAATGGATCTTCCCCTGAGAGAAAAATGATATGATGGGACTTCTATACTACCTTCACACTTGCCTCCATGATTGTTTTCTTGGTATGTTTCTTCATACCCTTCCCAAGTTGGATAGATAGGTGGTTATTAAAACAAATTTGAGTCACCCTTGCATGGTTCTTTGTTTAGTTCATTGACATGATTTTTCTCCTTTGATTAACAAATGTTTCCTATAGTGAGGGGGGCCTTGTTTATTGATTCCATCAAGACAATTTTGAGGAAGAGGGAATCATGAGGTTTTACCATTGATTCTAAGTTCATCCATATTCAAATTAACCGCTTCATTTTCCATTGCATCTATGCTTGGTTATTTTCCTTAGCACATGATGTACATTGATAAAAAGAAAAAAAATGGGAAGAGAGTTTTGATTCTTCTCATTATACTTTTTAGTCGGATTTCATGTGGTATGGAGTCATCATCTACTATATCTTGGATAAGGAGTTTAGAATATTTGACAACAATCAAAGAGGAAAAATGGAATTTTTTGGAAAATGTTAATCCTTGAAGTAACACATATCCTTATACTTGATTGTTTGAGATTAAGCCCATTCCCCAACTATAGTTTTCCTTTGGGAAAAGGATAATCCCTCACCCTCTTGCACCCGCGGATTTTTCTTTGAAGAACCATCAAAGAATAATATATGATAGGAATAAGATTCGTTCCAATTCTCAAGTTATTCCTTGGGTAAATAAATCTTCCAAATTTTCTTACAAGATTGAACTCTATGAGGGGAGAGTAGCATATAGGGAGTTTGAGGGAAATGTTTCTCCCTCCATAACTTTTCCGATCCATTTGATTATTGAGGAGCACTCTTGGTTTGGTATTTACGTGACCATAATTATTAAAGTGAAGAAAGAGAATTGAGGGCGAACACGATGTGGGGGTTGGGGGGGGGGGGGGGGGTCCATGTGGTATTGAAAAGCTACTTTATTTCAAGCTAGCTATATTTACCAACTTATGAATTTTGGCAGAGCTATCCCAAGTTACTTCCAAAATGGTTTTCCCTGAAAGGATCTTGCATATTGTTATTCCCATGAAATAAATAAATTATTTACAAAAGAAAAGAAAATTAACCTAACTCTAAGGAATGTAGAGAATTTCTCCATACATTTTGAGATAAGGTGCATTCAAGGAAAATATGGGGGATTTACTCGTCTTGAGAAAAGTAGATGGGACACCAAAGGAGGCTACAAATACCTTTTTTTTATTTATTTCAAAGGTAAGAATTTTCTGATGAACAAGAGACCAACATAAAATCTTTACTTTAGGTGGGATATTTGATGTCCATATAGTATCACAAATCCTAGATATGGGAGGCTCTCCTTGCGGAAAGAGCTCAAAAATATATCCTTGTTTTATTGTGTATTATGACAACTTCCATCCCCTAACATATTCATCACTCTTGATACTAGGAGTGCATCTAGCTAAATGAGCTTCTAGAGAGTGTGTTATTCTCCTTAGATGAGGTGGAAAAAGTGTAGGTACTAGCCTGTCAATCTACCCTTAGTATTCTAGAGGGAGATATCTTCCAACATTGACTTTACCTCCAACATGAGCCATTCATGAAGGGGAGACAGATCCAAATTTCTTTCCAAAAAAGGAAATTATGGAATCCCACACTTCCATATATTTATTTGTCTATATATTACACAACATTTTGTCACTGTCCCTGTACTCCCCGTTCCAAGATCCTGGATGACCTCTATAATGAACCCTACATTCTTTCCCATAATGAAGAAAATCCCACTATGTTCCTCTTCATGAGCAGAACAATTCCCCTTTGCATCATTTCCCAAAAATCTTCCTTTTACCCTAATTTACAAGACCGACGCTACTAACCAGTTTCCTCCTTGCACCAATTTGTAGAGATTAAAACCAGGACTAGCGATGTATGACGCTACTGAGCCTTTTCTCAGTCGCGTCGATCCTCTTTTGGAAAGTTTTTTAAATATGGAGTCGAAGCTTCTAGGTCTAGAAACTTTGTAACATAAGTCTAGTAAATCGTTGGGCTGTATGGAGCCGAGGAAGTTAGTTTTTTCTCCTTTCCCCTATTAGGATGGAACCAACCCAAGTGATAAATCCTTCTCCCATGATAAGAGGAACCATCTCCCCTCTATCCAAGCTATATAAACCCTTCCTTTTACAAGCTTCACTAGTTATTTTAGTTTTAGTCTTGGTATTTTTGGAGCTTGAATAATCAACAAGACATCTATAGCTTGTGGATTTCTAGTTTATGCTTGAGGGAGAATAGTGTGTTTCGTTTGGTTTGAGACTAAAGGGAAGAGGCCTTAAAACTAAAATTGTTGGCGCTATCCATGATGTTAGAGTCCTATAGTGATAGGATTCATAATTTTGAATTGGATGAGGTTAACTCTTGTAATATTGTACATACCTTTGAGTTCTACAAATGTTTTCCATATTAAAATTAAAAAATGTAAAGAGGGTATGTCCAAAAAGAAATATCAAAGGACAAAAAGAAATAAGAAAAGATCGAAAAAATGAAAAAATATGAAACCCAAATAAAAATAGATCATGAAAGTGTGCAAGTCCAAGTGCAACTACTCTTTACTTTACTATCTAGAATAATGGTTGTGTGCAGCTTGTCAAACATGTCACAACCCATGGTAGTCAAATTGTTTAATCTTGACTACATCATGCTTTGAATTTCATGATTATAGTTATAGAATAAAAATCTAGCCAAATAGTTTAATCTTGGCAGATTAGTAGATAGGTAGATAAATAAAAGGAGCTCATCAGTTTAATCTGAGCCCTTGGAAGATATAAGGTTAGAAGTAGATAGTTTGTTTCATAAAAGGAAAAGGAAAGAAAAGGGTTTGCTAGCTTAAGTGAACCCAACAAAGTGAAGAAAAAATGTTAGGGTAAGTAAAAGGGTAAGTAGAACAAAGATTGCAGAAATACAAGCTATTTGAGGCATAAGCACATCTGTCATGTTTGATCATGTGTTTCAGTGTACAGGAGCAATTGTGAAAGAAAAAGGATGCTCATAAGTTCATTTGGTTAACTTCCCCATTCCATTTCACCCCTCACTACATACATAACTAATTTCCCCTTTTACCACTTTATTTCTTATGTAAACCACTTTTCCCTTCATTTTTACCCTTCCCCCTTGGTTTCACACATTCCCTATCAAATTACCATCTAAATTCATTCCTCTACCCAAAAAACCCCCTTTTTCCCTAGTGTGAAACCCTTTTCCCCATGCTAAAAGCATTATTCCTTTATTAATTTCCCTAAAAACCCAAAAAAAACCCACTAAAACCTCTTATCCTAACTATTATTCCCCTCCTGCATTACTTTACTAACCCCGCAAATGCACCTTTCCACGTTATACTCCATAAACCCGCATTACAAAATAATTGCACAATTATAAAATGATTAATTACATTTAAAGTGTAATTAACCCCTAGGCCTCACTAAATCTCTCCCCCATCTCCCGCTGTGCAAGTTCGCCATGCGTTGGTCATTGGAACTTCCACCCCCAGATCCTACGGCCCTCGCCCATATCACTCTCATTCATCTCCTAACCTCTATTGGCTTGAGAGCACGTGATATGGGCAGTATTGCTCGAGCCCCCTTGGGTTATGTGGCGGCATCACATTAAGTCGCGTGCTCTCGGGAAAATACCACCCATCGCTCAAAAGTGGTGCGATGGATCCATAAACCACCTCCCCGCCCAATGCGAAAATCGTCCACTGTTCATAGAACATTTCCATGCCAATTTTCTAACCGTTCCTGGTTAAAAGTTTGTAGACCCCCATTTTCACCCTTTTTCACTCATTTACTCTGCAAAAGCATTCTAAAGCTCTCCTACGCCCCCAAGCTTCTACAACCAGTTCCGACCACCAATTTCATCCCAAACACACTTCGAAAGCCTAGTTCAGTGCTCCAGTGCATGATTGAAGCCAGAAAAACCTTTGTAGCCACCATTCACAACTAGTTTGCAACCTGAACCATAAATTCCAGGTATTTTGACACAGAACCAGAACGACCCTCTCAAATTCAAAAGTATATAGTAAATTCAAGAAATAACTAATTGAATTTAATAAATTTCCATTGAATTGAGAGTATTTCCCCTCAAATGCCGAAACCCTTATCCTGCAAACTACTAATACCCTATCCCTATACCAGAGTTGTTAACACTTCATTTTCACAAGCTCTATAAGCAGAATTCCCATATTTTACCACAAAGATGGCTGCCCCGACCTCTTTGGATGTTAGACTGGTCTCAATCCCTCACCTAGACATTGACCATTTGGCCCTGACAGACGGGGATTTCCAAATTAAAGATACAACCACTCCAGGCCACCTTCTTAGAATCCACTAATGTGCTAAGGATATATTCCTAAACCATGTTGATGAAATCAACCTTTGGGAATCCAATTTGCCCAAGTATACATTCCCAGAAGTTCACCCATTACTAGACATAGTACATTTTTTTCATGCTTGTTATATTCCAAGCCATAGGGCTATTGAGGCACCAAACCATGAGATATTATTCACCATTATTGTTGAATCCATCAACTAGATGTTGAAAATCTAGCCTAGTCCTAATCTGACTCCTCTGTCCATTGGAAACCTGTTGGACCTGTACATCACACTGGACCCAATCAAAATCAAACAATTTTTGTTCAGAATTTCATCATTGAGGAAAGACATACTCCTACAGACATTCCACCCTATGCTGCCACTTTTTTTTTCGGAGACTGGCAGGAGAATAATCACCATGCTTTCATGCATCCTAGGATACACATCCGATGAGCATGTGGATGAGGTCATCATGGCCTTCTTATCAATTTTCACTTTTGGCAAGCCTCTTGCTATTATGTATGATTATGCCCAGTTCATTACAGAAAGACTACATGAACAATTCACTAGACTGCCCACCAAAAGAGTTTTCAAGTACTCTTCAGTGTTGTCTCATATGTTCTTGTATTACTAGATAGATAAGTTCCCTTTGAGGATCCAAAAATTGGACACCAAGGGAAAGGAGAGTCAGTCATCTACTGGACACCCTTGTTCCATAAGTTTTCCACATCATTCACCTACAAAGACTTTATAGATTCTTTTGTATACCTAATCATGAACATGCTGACTTATAAGACCCAACCTAGAATCAGCCCAAAGATCAAGTGATTACTGCAATTGTCCAAGAACAGCAAGTTGGGACATTGGTACTTGTACCAAAACCACATTGAGATCAAGATTTATGGTTGTGAGCTGAAACTCTACAAGTTTCCCAAATACCTCCCTATAAGGATATTTGCTCTTGAGTACTTCAGACAAATTATCAGCTCTCATGAGATCCACTTCCTAGCTTATATGAAGAAAACCCAGTTCAAAGTGAAGAACGAAATGGGCCCATTTATTGGCAACAACAAAGAGATTGGACTAGAGTCCAACAAGCTACTTCAACTAATGAAATTCAGAAACAGTTCCATCTGGCACTATGACCCTCATGGGGTCATAAAAAAACTCAGATTCAAGGTCAAGTTGGGAGCATACATCCACCACCCAAGGCCTGACATTGAACAGTATGTTAACCAGGATGAGTGGGTGGAGAACATCTTGATTGACATGGACAACACTATTGTGGATACAGAGAACACACTTAGTGATTTGGAAAGAAAATTTGATTACAACACTTTCCTGTAGATTCCAGAACAAGGAGGGCCAGTGAAAATTCCTTCTGTCATACAGACTCTAGTAAATGAGGAGAAGAAGCCTAAGAGGAATAGGGATGAGGCATCTAGCTCTGCCATGGAGACTACTGATGAGCTAATGGAACCAATATAGAGGCCCAAGTTGAATCTTGTCTTTGAACAAGAGGACAACATTGCATCAGAAGAAATAATTGACGCTGAGGCAATGGGATAGAAAGGTAAAGAAGTAGCTACATCAAAGGAAACACAACAACCCTCAACATCCAACACACAGTTGATAGATAGATAGTTAAGCATGGAGATCTCTTCCTATGTCAGGCCAACTAACAAGGTAAAGGACATCAAAGATAGATTTAAAGAGATAAAGATGAGGAATGAGAGACTGAAGGTAGAGACATATGCCCAATATTTCAAGCTCACACCACCAGACCAGACTAGATTGATGTCAGCCTTTGACATCAAAGAACGAAAAATGTAGATCTCAATCTTGCAGCCCATTGTACAGCAACCAAAGACCTCAGTAGACTACAAGGGGACAAATTTTGAGGTCTTTGCCAAGGATGTTCATCCCATTGATCATATTGAATTTCAAAACCAGGCTGGAGAAATTATCTACTCCACCCTCACAACAAAGGCCATGGCTGCTTACAAGCAACAGGATTCGTTGGACAGTGTAACAACTCAGTACAAGTTGGAGAGAGACTCTTCATAGGCTAAAGACACCAGAATAAAGTCCTTGGAGGACTTAGTTATTGAACTGGGCCATGACCCAAGTGATGTAAGGGCCATAGAGAAAATGATCAAAAATAAGAATGAGGACATAACAACCCTCAAGAAACAGCTCAACTTGCCCCATTTGTAGCACCCACAGACAAAAGAAGTCCTAGAAAGCTAGAACAATCATGAGGAAATGATGGACTTAGTGTTGCAACTGAATGACCAGTTAAAGGAGATGGAGGAGTTGGATAGCTTGATCCAGCTCAAACAAGCTAGCATTGATAATGCTCCATTAGATGTCATTCCAATAGTGACCACAGTTGTACCTTCTACTTTGGTAGCAACATTAGCTCCCAGTGCTCCAATGGACACTGCACCACCAACAACTGCACAAACTACGTCAGCAACAGGATCAACAACAACAACCTCCACAAGTGATGAAGCAAACAAGCTAGTCAAAGCAATGGAAGAAATTTCCATTCAGACCAATGAGATGAACAAACTGAAGGAGAAAGTCAACGGCCTAGAGACAGATTGCAAACTTGCCCAAATCATATATAAAGAAGAACACCAAAAGGCTACAAGGTTGAATGAAAGGATAAAAATCCTGGAGAAAGAATTGACATTCACTGAGCCTATAGATAAGGTTAAAGAACAACTGTGGGCCAATATCATTAACTCTGTTAATGATATTTGGCCATCCATCCAAGTCATTTTTTAGTAGATTGATTTAATAAAGCAGGCTACATAAGCCATTGAAAGGGTTAAAATAGAACTTGGAGATATGCTAGAGGAAGAAATAGGGATCATCCATTTCCTCAAATCCAAGAATAAGCATGAAATACAAGAACTGGAGATACTTGACAAGAAAGGTACAAATTTGGAAGGCAGAAAAGTCCTCACCAAGAGGAATTTGATGTTGAATTTAGAAAATAAGTGTCAGAACATGCAACTAGACGTTGAGAGGTTCATGGCTAAGTTTGAACTTTTCAAGGAAAAGGGATTACCTAATCCCTTAGTAATAAATGACAAGTTAATGACATAGGCAGATTACATCAAGAAGATCAGGGATTTGGGAAATGGCCAAAGAACAGGTAATCACTTCATCCATGAAGGGCATGCCAACAAGCAAAATGTTGTACCAAACTTTTGAAAACTTGTTTTACCTCCAGCATGAGGTAGAACACTTGTTTATTAATAAGCCTACTTTTGCCAAATATACAGAGACAGATGAGATATATAGGAAAATGCTCAATATCCAATTACCAGATGAAGAAAGATGGGAAAAACTGAATGATTTATCGTAGTAAATACACAATAAATTATAAATGTACAGTAAAAATGGAAACAACAAAGTAAAAGGATATTGACATGTCAGCAAGGTTAAAGTGTATGAGATGAAAGAGTATCAGGTGAAAGGTTAAAGTAAAACAGAACATCCAACGTGAAGACCAAACAACTAAGCAACATAAAGGAAAAAATGTCAAAGAGAAAATCCAACAAAACCTTAATAACAAGGACAACAAGCAGCAGTTCAATAGCTGTCTCTATCTTCTTGAGAGAAGATATTTCTTTTTTCCAAGATTAGTTCTGAATGTAGTTTTAGATATTTTGAAATTCGTTTTGTATAAATACTTCAAAATTCGAAGTATTATGGTGGATTATTTTACATTTGTAGAGTCATTTTGATCTTAAACCTAAGGGTGATTGTACCATTTTCAAGTCAATAGACTAGAGCAAGTAATAAACGCATTTCGCTACAGGATTCATGAGATGAGTCATTTTCAGCGAAGTATCTTCTTTGTGTGATTTTGTTACCTTATTATGTGTTTCATAATCTTAAATGTGTTCTAAATTTGAATAGATTAACTAGAGATATCAATCAAAATTTGTTTAAGTAAATTGCATTGCACAGTTAGTCATTTACATGTTTTCCTCTGATACCCGGATTTGAGAACCCTTAATTTCTCTCCCATCCCAGTTGACTTCTTTCATTCCTTCCAAAGTCTGGCCTAGGGAACCCTTAATTGCTCCCTTGGTCCGATTTGAGGCCATTCCAACATTTAGCCTTTGATATCTACAGTAACTCATCTATCTTGCCCTGTAGACACTGTTTTTAGAAATAAATCCAATCTTGCTTGGCTGACATCCGACTCCATAGCCCAATGGTAGAAGCAAACCTCTTTTCATCTAAGTAAAGTGATCCCACCACCCAAAATTTCAAACAAAAACCCAAGTGAAAGTAATAACTAGCCTAAAATCATCTTAACTAAAACAAAGTTAAATTATAACGAGAGAGGCATCTCTGAGCATCAAGAAGGCTAGATCTTGATCTCCAAAAGTGGTTTGTGGTTACCTTTGACTTTTCTTTCTTCATTAAATTCAAATGAAATACCAGAGTGATAACATTTCGGGCGACCATACTGGGAACTTCGATCCTCAGTCTCATAAAACTTTAAGGAAACCTTAAATTTAATCCCAAGCCCCTTAAGGTCATTTTCTGAAGTCAGTCTTGAAAACTTTCATAAAACAATTTAAAAAGTTAAAATTTTGGTTCCCAAGAAGATTCATTAGACCAGGGAAAACCAAGATCCAAAACCTGCAACTATAGTTGATGACCCAGACAGAATTCTAGGAAAACCAAAAACAACAGAAACTCAAGCCAGTAGCAGCAGGTTAGTTAGAGCCAATTCACTCCCCGAGGAGTTATCAACTTTAGAGGAAATCCCTTTTGATTTGTCATTTGACCTCTCATTATTTAGAATTAAATCTGAGAATGAAATCTATGAAACAACCTTATACCTTGAGTTTGTTCAACTCATTGAATAAAAAAGGATTATTCATTCAAATTTAGATAAATATGTAGTTGATTCTTTTGATAAAATAGAAGCTTGGGCCTCTAAATTGATAAGTAATATAGGTGATTCTTACATTCAACAATCTGTTGAAGTAAATTCCCTTACTACTACTGCCCCTAAAGTTTCTGCACAAACTTCACTCACTGTAAATACCCTTCGTTTACCAAAACCTCACCAATTGTATCTACAACAATCCAATCACCTAAAACAGTTATTAATCAACCATCCTCATCATCATCTAGTTCTCCTCCATCAGTTTCAAGTCCTTCCTCAATAACCACAACTTTACCCCCTAGTCAAGCCAGAATCACAACAATGGAAAACCGATATGCACCTCTAGTTTTACCTGCACAACTCCATGCCATGCCCGTAGATTATCAGAGTAAGATCTTCATGTTTGATGCTACTAGTCAGTACACTACCCAATAGCATGTAAACAAGATGTTTGACTTTTTTGAGTTGCATGAGATAGATGAGGTAGATTTCCAAATGAGGTTGTTTGCCCAAACTTTAACTGGGGATGTCAAGAAATGGTTCAAAGCCTTTCCTGCCAACCATATTGCAGACTTAGCTAGTTTTCATAGGTTATTCATTGATAGATGGGAGAGAAAGAAAAACCCATTGCAAATACTTTCTGAATATAAAAACATTAGAAGAGCTCCTAATGAGTCAGTTTAGGACTATTGCACTAGGTTCAATAGTATCTACAATGCAATTCCAGCCAATATTAAGCCTCCACCTGACCTAGCATTAATTAAGTTCCCTGATGGTTTTGATGCTTACATGTCATACTAGTTAAGGGAAAGAGAACCTGAAACACTTGAACAAATGCAAAGAAATGTTGTTGGTGTAGAGGCTAACCTATTAGCTAATAAAGCCCGAATGAGAAATGAAAAGAAAGTTGTATTTAAAGAGGAAGCTTCCACTTCAGATGGAAAAGTAGATATTTTAACTAAGAGTTTAGAGAGAATAATGGATATATTAGAAAACATGGAGAGGAAAAATCGATGGGAGAATCAATAACAACAAACCCCAATAAGAAACCCCAATTTTAGGAAGAACCATAATGCTGGAAAGAATGCTACACTAGATCAATAGATTAGGCCCCCCTTCCAAGAGAACTATGTTGAGGATTCACAAAACCAAGAAGGAAAGGATGATACCCAGATTAATTTACTAATAACCAAAGAAGAAGACATTGTTTTTCTTACTTAAGAAGAACATGAGTTATTTATGTTGGAGTAGTTGCAGTTAGAATCTGGTGAATCCTTTTATTTAAAACATGGATATGAGTCAACTATATATGAGGTACACAAACAATATAGCTTGAGAAGTAAAAAGAATAATGAGACTCCCATTAAAAGATCCATCTAGACCCAGACTAAGATAATAAAAGAAGCTCCAATTAACAAAGTGTTACAAATCCTCCCTAGGGGAACATCGAAGACTTCTACCCCTAAAATTGTAGATATAACCTCCACTGAAACCCAAACAGAGACAATTACTAAAGGAAATCAAAATAAGAGAAATCAAGGCAAAACACTAGAAACATAGATTGAAATGCCTACTACTGAGAAACAGAGTAAGGACACATAAACTGCACATGTTAAGGAAGATCTAAGTCAAACAAACAAACCTCAGCTCCATTTCAACATCAAAACTGAATTAGAAAAATTAAAGATATTAGTTCCCTTGACTGAACTAGTAAAAAATGAATCTTCTAGGTCATAGATAATTGAAATTTTAAACATAGGAGAGGGAGAGGATGTTGTTAACTTAAATGATGATCAACCTGAATTATTGTTTGGCCTTGAGGCCAATGGTATTCATCAGCAAGGGGGAGTTCCTCCTTTCTACATTAGCCTAAACATTCATGACAAAATTTTTCATAACGCTATGTTGGACTTAGGGGCATCCCACAATTTGATGCCAAAGGTAATCATGGAAAGACTAAACCTAGACATCACCAGGCCATATAAGGATTTGTTTGCTTCTTACTCTAGCCAAGTTAAATGCCTTGGCTTGATCAAGGAACTATGTGTAACTCTTGTCCAGTGCCTTGCAAAGAGTATTCTAATGGACATTTTAGTTGTTGACATCCCACCGAAATACAGAATGCTACTATCTCGCTCATGGGGAGCAAAACTACAGGGATCCTTGTAGTTGGATATGTCTTATGCCACCATATCTGTTTTTGGCCAACCAAGAAAATTATATAGAGAGACCTTGATGAAATACATGGTGAGTAGTGAGGAAAAACCACAAAACTTTCCCATATACTCCATGCATTCAAATATGGACTCTTTTATCTTATACAATGCAGAAAATGATAATAAGGAAATCACAGCTAAAGACTTGAAATATAGAATAGCTGACAGTGAGAACATATTTCATGAGTCACTATGACATCTAGACTTTGATGGGTCTATCAATAGGTTAGGGGCTGGTGCAGGAGTTTGGATCCATAATATGGAGATTTATCATGGTGAGGGACATGCTTTTAGATTGAACTTCAAGTGTACTAATAACATGGCCGAATATGAAGCCATAATTCTAGGGTTACAATTGGTTAGGAAACTAGGAGCGAAAAGAGTTTCCATCATGGGAGACTCAGAGCTAATTATTAAACATAGTAATGGTGAATACTTTGTGAACAACCCTAGACCGAGTCAATATAGGGATACTGTCCTAGACTTGATCAAAGACCTCCTGGAAACAAACTTTGTTGCCATTCTTAGAAAACAAAACATGCAGGTCCACAGTTTGGTCACTTTTGCTAGTACTTGTAAATTGCCATTTCAACCCAACCATCAGTACACTGCAGAAGTCAGACATAGGCCTGTTATACCAGATAACTTGAAGTATTGGCAGATTTTCTCCCAGGATTCTCAAATTTACGATTTCATGAACAATGAAGGTGAGTTTCAGAGTTGCAAGATAGATACTGACTGTACAAAAGACAATAATATAGAAAGTAACATAGATGTAAATATTTTAGATATAGCTAAACCAACTAAATTTACTATAGTAGAAAAACATAGTTTAGAGAATGTGGAGATTGAATAAATAATGGATGATGATCCTGAGATTCTTAATCTGAAAAATACTTTTTTTGCCTAAGGGGTTAGTCCCTTTAGAAGATTTTTTTGACTCTAATGATGTAGCTAGGAAACGCAAAATGGAACCTCTGAGAGCTGACATAGAAGAGGTTAACACAAGAACTCAGGATAAACCAAAACTCATTAAAATATCAAAAGCCTTACCTTCGGAGGAAAAGATTAAATACATCAATCTGTTTAAAGAGTTCTAGGATGTATTTGCCTGGAGTTATGAAGACTTAAAATATTATGACATCAACATAATCCAACACAAAATACCTCTAAAAGAAGATCATAAACTTTTCAAACATAAATTTAGGAGAATAAACCTAGTTCTTATGCCCTCTATTGAGAAGGAAGTTAAAGGAATGTTTGATGCCCAAATAATAGCCCCCATTAGATACTCAGATTGGATTTCAAACATAGTCACTACTAGGAAAACAACTGGTGAAATTAGACTTTGTGTAGATTTTAGAAATTTAAAGAATGTCTCACTAAAAGATAACTATCCTCTACCAAAAATGGACCATATCCTGCATAGGGTAGTAGGCTCATCCAGGATTTCACTGTTAGATGGATTTTTTAGGTATAACCAGATCTTAGTTCAACTTGAGGACCAAGCCAAAACTGCGTTACTACTCCTTGGGGTACCTTCATGTATTTGAAGATGCCTTTTGGATTAATGAATGCAGGTGCCACATTTCAAAGAGCTATGGATATAGCTTTTGCCAAGGAGATCCATGATGTCCTAGTAGTATACCGAGATGACATCACAGTCTTCTCTAAATCTTGCAATGAACACCTAGATCACCTGAGAAGAGTATTTATCAAATGTAGAAAATTTGGGATTTCTTTAAATCCCAAAAAGACACCCTTTGGTCTGGAAGAGGGAAAAATATTGGGACATATCATATCTTAAGATGAGATTAGAATAGATCCTGCTAGAATAGAGGCCATTTTGACCATTACCCATCCTAGAAACATTAGAGAGTTACAACCATTTCTAGGCAAGATAAAATTTCTTAGGAGATTCATTTCAAATCTAGCATAACTGATTAGAGAATTAAATAAAATTCTAAGAAAGGACTGAACACTTAAATGGACAGTGGAGGCCAAACAATCCTTTGGAGCCATCAAGGAAGCCTCAAGCAAAACTCTAGTCCTGATAAGTCTTGATTTTAACAAGGATTTTATAATTTTTTTATTTTTCTTCAGAACACACCATTGCAGTAGTCCTGCTGCAAAAGAACAACCAAGGATATGAACAACCAATTGCATTTTTTAGTAAATCCTTAAGAGATGCCACACTCAAATACAATATTATGGAAAAAACAAGCATTAGCTTTAGTAAAGGCTATCAAAGACATCAGGGTATACATTATGTATTCTCACATTATTGCTTATGTTCCAAATTCTGTAGTTAAGGACATTTTGACACAAAATGGGCTTGAAGGGAAAAGAGGCAAGTGGATTGCCACAATATTGGAATATGACATAGAGATAAAGCCAACTAAACTTATCAAAGGCTAAGGTTTATCCAAACTCATGG
>APFE031358523.1:26440-47336 GCA_000404065.3 Pinus taeda
GTCTAAGATGATAAACAAACGTTTAATATTCTTTTGGCAATGAAAATCCTAGCTACTAAGGAAAGAAAGTTAAGAATCTTTCTGCAAAGAGCACAGGGCACACGCTAAATGCACTGTCCTAAATCAAACCAAGCAGTCAAAATGCAAATGCACATGCATGTATTTGTTTTCAGCCTTCTTAATGTATGAATGATGATAAGAAAGCTATGTGCAAATATGAATTACTTTCAAAGCGACAATACTCAACAAAATTCTTTTCAAAATGAAGTGAAAGCAAGAGAGACACTTTGCGATTTCGAAATGAAAATTGCTTTTAGACACTTTAAAACTACTAATTCAAATCATATGCAATAGTAACTGTATAATCGACTATCAAGAACAATGGGATTGTTTTCCAAAACTGAAAACGACAGCTACGACACTTTCAGATCTAGAGATGACAGTTCGACTATGCTACTTTTTTTTGCGAAAGAGAACTGAAAATGACACACAATACATAAAAAACACTTACAGTTCTTTGCACTAAGAAGGCGTAATAATGCAAGAGAAGGGGGTTTTCACAGAAGTACACTGACTACAAATAGTAAAACTCCTGAATAGGACTGAAAACAGTGAGAAAAAACCACAGTCTGAGGGTAAAGTTAACCCTCCCGGACCATCGCACCTGTTACACAGTGAAACCAGTATGCAACGCACCTACTGCACTCAGGAAGTGCGATGCATAAAGTCTGCCTTGAAGGCAGGGTACTACGGTACCAGTGCGAGACTTCAAACAGGTTTTCACTCACAGTTTGCAATTCAGTTCAGGTGTTTAGGCCAAGTAAGTAATGCTCAGTGTATGTAAAACACAGGGGTGATCTAAGAGGTTACTAGAGCCACCACTTAGGGCAATTAGATTGCTTGTAGATCGATTGTTTAATTCATAAACAAAACCTGGAGATAGACTGAAGCAACATTGATCTACTTTACATTTGTATAACAAATGCAGTTCGAAGGCTAGCTGGCTTGACTTCACGCTCCATCTGTAAGTTTATAAAAGAAACAAGGATAGATAAGCTAACAAGTAATCTAGTCGCTCCCCAGCGGAGTCGCCATTTTGTTACTGGGAATAGTGTCCACTCAGATGCTGCTATTCCCACTAAGATGGACGGCTATCTTAGAAAAAAAAAGTAAAGTCTACTATTGTTTTCTTTTATGGAAATAGACAAGAGGAGAACCAAGAAGACCAACCTGAGTCTTGCGCTTGATTTCCTCTCCTTCTTGATAGAGCTTCGCTGCTTCTTCTTTGTCTGCCGAGCTTCAAAGAGAACCTATGGAATCACAACAACATACTACTATCGAAGAAACAAAGGTCTATATCCCTAAATAACACAGGACCAAATGTGTGTTAACCATATAAATGCATATATAAACAAGTACACAAGAATATGGAAGAAAACTATAATAGCTTTATTAAGATGAAAAGTAGCAAGAGGATTACAAACATATGTTCTGACCTAGCATCATCCTCCAGCTAGGAAGCCCTTCTTCACCTCAAGCAAAGCTTAGATCACCCAACACTATGAATATACACCAGAAAACCAACAACACTTCTCTATAAGACACAAAATTCCAGCCTCTGGATCTCTGTGATGAGGGATCCATATATAGATGATTATAGGGAGATGAGTCATCTTCTGGGGTCTTGATTAGTGTCCTCTCTCTGATAGTTCCTGCTTCCACTTGGAGAATGATGATCTCTTACTCATCCCTGGTCGAAAACAGAGAGGCAATTGTGAGAGGGGAATCTTCTGGAAGATTCCATGATCTTCCACCTCACATTTTTGTCCCTGCCATTTGTCCATTCCTGACCATCGCACCCTACAGAGGATCAATTCAGTATGCATCACACCTTGTACACTGGGAAGGTGATATGCATCGCACCCTCTGCATTGAGCTTTCAGTATGGTCCAGTTTTGACCATTTATGAGCAGTTTTCAGTGGAGAACTTCTGGGAGATGATGTAATCAGTTGAACTTGTTCCTTTAGGCAGTGAAGCAACACTTTTAGGGACTTAGGAGCCCTCAGTTTATGGACATTTATGATTGGGGCTGAAGTGCCCAAAAATGTCTATAACAGTTCTCCTAGTTCTGGAACCTGCAGGAAGGAACTTGTATCAATATATTTTTCTACATCAAGCAATGTATTCTCTACATCAACATCTCAATGTATGTTCTGGGATGATGGATGAAAGGTCCCAATTTGACCTTAAGCCTTAGCTTATTTATGAATCCATGAGGGTCATACTGCCACATAATGCTGTTCTTTAATTTCATTTGTTGCAAAATCTTATCTGCCTCTGGTCCAACTTCTCCGGTATTACAAATGAAGGGGCCCAATTGGTTTTTCATTTTGAATTGGGTCTTCTTCCTAGCTGATAGGAAGTTGACTTCATCAGAATTTATAATCTGCCTAAAGTATTCTAGTGCAAATATCCTCATGGGGAGGTATTTAGGCAATTTGTATGGAGCAAGTTGGCGTCCATAAATTCTTATTTCTGTGTGGTTCTGGTACAGATACCAGTCTCCCACTTTGCTGTTCTTTGCCAACTATAACACCCTTTTGATCTCTTGACTAATTTTGGGCTGAGGGCTACTGGTTAGCATATTCATAACTGGATGGACAAATGAATCAATGAAGTCTTTGTATGAAAAAATAGTGGATAATTTCTAGATCAATGGTGTCCAGTAGATAACTGATCTTGGGTATGCAACTTTTGGATGCTAACAGGGAATTTATCTAACTGGTAGTGCAAGAACATATGAAATAAAACTGATTAATACTTGAAAACTCTCTCGGTTGGTAGCCTTATGAATTGTTCATGAATTCTGTCTGCTATGAACTGAGCATAGTTATACATTGTAGGAGGAGGCTTGCCTGGGCAAAATATGGAAAGGAAGGAAAGAAAAACCTCATCCACATGTTCATCAGAGGTGTAGCCTAAAATGCAGGAGAGCATGGTTATGATTTGTCTGCCTCTCTCAAAAAAAATGGTGGAAACATATGGAGGAATTTCTGTAGGAGTATGACATTCCTCTATGATGAAATTTTGGAAAATTTGGGCTATCCTAGGAGGGTCTAACTTGGTATAGAGGTCAAGAAAAACTTCAATAGACAGTGGGGTCTCATTTTGGCTTGGATGGATTTGCAACATTTGATTAATGGATTTTGTAGTGATGGTAAATAACACTTTCTGGTCAGGGGTGACAATGGCTCTTTGGATAGGAATGTAGCAAGCATGACAGAAGTGGATGATTTCTGGGAATGGGTGTCCTTTTGGAAACAAATACTTGGGAAAATTAGACTCCCAAAGGTGAATGTCATCATTTTGGTTTAAGAACGTGTCCTTACTCCAGCAGTTGAGCTTTAGAAGGTAGGCAGGGGAAGCAATATCCTTTATTTGAAAGTCCCGGTCTGCTAATGCAAGGTGGTCGATGTCCATGTGAGGGGTCTGCAAAGGTCTTATGTCTGGAGAGGTTTTTCAAGCCATAATTAGGTTTTCTGATTTGAATTAGGCTTTGAGTGGTTTCAGGAGTGGATTTTTAGAGGTTCTGGAATAGTGGGTTGTTAATTACAGTCTGTGTAAGGGTTTGGGATGTACAAATATGTTTCTTCTTAATTCAGGAGATTTTCTTTAATTAATTCAATTAATTAACCTTTCAATTACAACTACGCGTTTTCAAATTTCAAAGGCCGTTCTGGTTTTTTCCAAAAATACCTAGAAATTGATGGTTTGACGTATAGACTGGGTTCAGTGGTGAATGTAGAAGGTAATGTAGCTTTCAACTGTCAACTGGTTGCTTCAATTGGGTATTCGAAGCGTCTTCAGGTGGCAGAAGGAGGTCAAATTGGTTGCAGAGGTTCAGGGTGTCGCAAATGGCTAAGCATCAGTTTACAGTGAAAATGCAAGAAAAGAGCAAATTAGGGCTTTTTTTCAGCCTTTTAACAGGTAACGGTCACATTTTGGCGTGGAAATTATAAATAAACAATGGGCGATTTTTGGTTTAGGTGGGGAGGTGGTTTTCTGGGCCATCACATCACTTTTGGAAGGCAGATGGTAATTTTCGCCAGCATGCGATCTATCTTGGGGCCGCCATGTAGTAGAACAATGCCCAGGCAAAACCACGAATCTTGCATGCTCTCAGGCTATTATCAGTCGAATAATGAACGTGTGCGATATGGCTATATGCCTTCAGATCTGGGGGTAGGATATCGGAGGGCTATCGCGCAGTTAAGTTGCACGGATAGGATGGGGAAAGTGATTTGGTGGGGCCTAGGGTTTAATTAAAGATAATTGTAATTAATAGGCGCATAATGTTGGGGTTCAATATAAGAAGTGGGTAAATAAGGTGGGATCATGGGTTATGTGGCGGGGTTTTTTAACTACAACAAGGGTTAATGGGTTAAGAGAGATTTGTCTAGGAAATATGAAATGGGGGATGTTAATTAAATAATGCAGGGGGATAAAAAACTTAGGATAAAGGGTTTTTGAGGGGAAAGAAGGGAACTTAATAGGGGGAAAAGTGATATTTGTAATGGGGAATGGGTTTCACACTAGGGAACAAAGTTTTGGGAAGGGGGGATTATTTTTGAAGGATAATTTCTAGGGGAATGTGTGAAACCAAGGGGTAAAGTTAAAAAATGAGGGGAAAAGGGAAATTAATAAGTAATGAAGAGAGAATGGGGAAATTAGCAAATAAGTATGTGGGGGTATAGTGAAATGAGGGAAAAATAGTTAAACAAGCTCGGTGGATATCCTTTCTTTCTCATATATCTTCCTGCACATAAAACATAGGATTAAGCATGATAAATGTGATTTTTGACTCAACAATCTTGTGCATTTGCAACCTTTCTTCTACCTACCCTTTATTTATCCTAACATTTTCTCTTCATTTATTAGGTGCATTTGAGCTTGCTGACCCTTTATTTCCTTTTTCTTTTGACAAGCAAACTATCTAATTTTAACCTTATAACTTCCAATGGCTCAGATTAAACTGATGAGCTCATTTTTATTCTCTACCTAACTACTGATCTTCCAAGCTTAAACAATTTGGTTAGATCTTTATTCTCTATCTATTAACATGAAATTTAAAACATGAATGAGCCAAGATTAAGCTATTTGACCATCTTGGATTGTGGCATTTCTGAAAAGATGCACACAATCTTATTTTGCACAATAAAGTAAAAAGTAGAGGCATTTGAATTTTCACACTTTCACGATCTATTTTTATTTCATTTTGGGGTTCATATTTTTCACCTTTTATTTTTCACTTTTTTCTTTGTTTTTCTCCTTTGATTATTCTTTTAGGACATACACTCTTTATATATTTTTAATTTTTAATATGGAAAACATTTCGTAGAAAGCAAAAGTATGTACAATTTACAAGACTAATCGTAGCCAATTCAAAATTATGAATCCTATTATTATAGGACCCTAACAGTGGCTCCACATGGGGATGCCATTTCCTGATGAAATGTCAAGAACTTTAAGATCAGTAGTCTTTGAAACTGTGGTTGTAGTTAACTTGTAAACTGCTCTTCTGTGATTCTGCTTTATTCATACTTATGATGGCGAACCTTTCAAAGCTCAGGGCGTTCTCTTTGGGCTTCAACTTCAAAATATTACCATCAAATCCAATCTAAACTCTACAATGTTATATACAATGAGCAAAGTAAAATGAACTACGATTAATCTGTGGATAAGTAATGCCTGAGCATCCTACCATTGATTGGTCCTCCTGGTAGGTCTATTCCATCTAACTGTCTTAAGAAAAATGCATTGTTACCTCTGTAACCATAAATGATATAAGGGTCTTGCCATAGAAAATCAAATTTGCCATGTTTACCCTTCTCTTCTCTTCTAGAATCCCATTTGAGAACTTTATCACCTATGTAAAAATCATCAGATTTAGTCTTTTTGTCAAAAATATTCTTGATTTTGTCCTAAATTACTAGTGATTTGACATAGACTTCTTCTCTAGTTTGTTGCAAGTGTATTGTCTGATTTATCCTCCTTTGGATATCATTTGGTTCTACTTACAAATCTTGGATCATTTTCATCACTGGTACTCCTAAAGAGGATGGAAAAACAACATCCATACCATATACTAGCTGATAAGGAGATGTATCAATGGACCTTTTGGTAGTTAGTCTGTCTACCCATAAGGCATTTACCAACTTTTTGTTCTATGTCTTTTTGTTGTCTTCTAGTAGTTTTTTGATGATATTGACAAGGCTTTTGTTAGAGGATTCTACAATTCCATTACCTTGAGAGTAATAGGCAGTGGAATGGCCAAGGGTAATGTGATATTTGTTACAAAAGTCTACCATTTTCTTGGAGTTAAAAGCAGTTGCATTATTAGTAATGAGCTTTAAGGGGCATCCAAATCTTGAAAGGATATTGTTTTCAAGGAACGAGATAATGACAGAGTCTGTGGCTTGTCTAGAAGGGATGGCTTCTATCCATTTAGTAAAGTAATCAGTGGCTGTCAAAATCCACTTATGTTGGGCTGAGGAGGATGGGTGAATTTCCCCAGTGAAGTCTAAATACCATGGTTGAAATGGCATTTTTGTGGAGATGGGTTTGAGCTAAAGCTAGAAGCTTCCTTTTGCCCTCAAATATTTGGCACTTATGATAGGAGGTCACATGTTTCTTGACATCTGCAAAGAGGGTGGGCCAGTAAAAACCTGTCCTTAGAATCTTGTCAGCTGTTGTTTTCCAATATAGGTGTCCTCCACAATCTCCTGCATGAAATTCTTGCATAATTTTGTCAACTTCATCTTTCAATAAGAAATTTAATAGAATGCCACCATTATATTTCCAAAATAAAGCATTATTTATGATACAATATTTCATTAATTTCATTTTCAAAAATCTAGCTTTAGTTCTAGATAAACCAGGAGGAGCTTGTAAGTTTAGTAAAACAAATATGATATCTGCATACCAATGTGAATCTGTAAAAGGTTCACTGATCTGTGGAGTCTCCATCTGTTCCTGATTATCTAGGGCACCAATGAAATTTATATCTAAGGCTTGACAATTCGATTCAGTCATGAGTTTAGCTAAACCTTGGCCTTTGATAAGTTTTTAAGGCTTTATTTCTATGTCATATTCCAAAATAGTGGCAATACATTTGCCTCTCTTTCCTTCAGGCCCATCTTGTCTCATAATGTCCTTTATTAGTGAATTTGGAACATAAGCAATGATGTGTGAATACAAGATGTACACTCTAAAATATTTAATAGCTTTCACTAAAGCTAGTGCTTATTTTTCCATTATGTTGTAATTTAGTGTAGCATCTCTCAAAGATTTGCTGAAAAATGTAATAGGCTGCTTATAACCTTGATCATTCTTTTGCAACAAGACTGCTGCAATAGTATGTTCTGAAGCAAAAGAAAAAGTTATAAAATATTTTTGGAAATCAGGACTTATGAGGAGTAGAGTTTTGGTAAGGGCTTCTTTGATTGCCTCAAAAGACTGTTTAGCCTCTACAGTTCACTTAAGTGCTGAATCTTTCTTTAACATGTTATTTAGTTCTCTAATTAATTCTGCTAAGTTTGAAATGAATCTCTTAAGAAAATTTATTTTGCCTAAAAATGACTGTAATTCTTTGATGTTTCTAGGATGAGTGATGGTAAAGATTGCCTCTATTCTAGTTGGATCTATACTAATTCCATCTTTGGATATTATGTGTCCCAAGAGTTTACCTTCTTCTAGACCAAAGAGTGTCTTTTTGGGATTTAAGGAAATACCAAATTCTCTGCATTTAGTGAAAACTCTTCTAGGTGATCTAGATGTTTGTTATCTGATTTAGAAAAGATTGTGATGTCATCTTGGTAAACAACTAGAAAGTCATGGATTTCTTTGGCAAAGGCTATATCCATAGCTCTTTGGAATGCTGCTCTTGCATTCATCAATCCAAAAGGCATTTTCAAATACATGAAAGTACCCCAAGGAGTAGTAAATGTAGTCTTTTCTTGGTCCTCTGGTTGAACTAAGATTTGGTTATATCTAGAAAATCCATTAAGCAATGAAATTCTGGATAAGCCCACTACCCTCTGAAGAATGTGGTCCATTTTTGGGAGAGGATAGTTTTCTTTTAATGAGACTTTGTTCAAGTTTTTGAAATCAACACAGAGTCTGATTTCTCCCATTTTCTTCCTAGTAGTGACTAAGTTAGAGACCCGATCCGAATATCTAATGGGTGCTATGATCTGTGCATCATACATCCTTTTTACTTCCTTTTCAATGAGTGGCATAAGAACTGGATTAATTCTCCTAAGCTTCTGTTTAAAAGGTTTATGGTCTTCTTTGATAGGTATCTTATGTTGAATTATGCTGGTGTCATAAGACTTAAGGTCCTCATAACTCCAAGCAAAGACATCTTGAGACTCTTTAAACAAGTTTATGTACTTCAGTTTTTCATCTGGAGGTAAAGCTTTGGATATTTTGATAAGCTTGGGTTTTTCTTTACTTCCAATGTTACATTATTCTATGTTTGATCTTAAAGGCTCCATCTTTGGTTTCCTAGCTACATCATTTGAATCAAACAAATCTTCTAATGGGACTAATCCCTTGGGCAAAAAGTTATCTTTAAGGTTTAAAATTTCAAGATCATCATTCATTATTTCTTCTATTTCTACCTTTTCTAAGTTATCTATTTCTACTCGAGTGAAATTAGTGGGTTTATTTAGATCTAAAGCATTTATATCTATTTCACTATCTATGTTATTGTCTAATGTATAATCTGTATCTATATTACAATTTTGAAACTCTCCCTTAGCATTCGTGAAATCATAAATTTGAGAATCTTGTGAGAAAATCTGCCAATATTTCATTGTTAGGTATAACAGGCCTATGTCTCACTTCTACAGTGCACTGGTGGTTGGGCTGAAAAGGAAATTTGTAGGTACTAGCAAAAGTGGCTAGACTGTGAGCTTGCATATTTTGTTTCCTAGGAATGGCGGCAAAATCAATTTCCAGAAGGTCCTTAATCAAATCTAGGACAATCTCTCTATATTGGCTAAGTCTGGGATTATTCACAGAGTATTCACCTTTGATTTGTTTTATAATCAATTATGAGTCTCCCATGATAGAAATTCTCTTGTCTCCAAGTTTTCTAACCATTTGTAGTCCTAAGATTAGAGCTTCATATTTTTCCATGTTGTTTGTGCATTTAAAGTTTAATCTAAATGCATGACCTTCAGAATGATTATTCTCCATGCTGTGAATCCAAACTCCTGCACCTACTCCTAATCTATTCACAGAGCCATCAAAATCTAAATGCCATAGAGACTCATCAAAAATGTTTTCACTATAAGGTGTTTTGTATTTTTCTTCTACAACTGTGATTTCATTTTTGTCATTGTCTGAATTATACAAGATGAAAGAGTCCATATCATAATGCATAGAGTATATAGGGAAATTTTGTGGTTTTTCTGCACTACTCACCATGTATTTCATTAAGGTCTCTCTCTAAAGTTTCCATTGTTGACCAAAAATAGAGATGGTGGCATATGACATATCTAGCTATAAAGATCCCTGCAATTTTTCTCCCTATGACCGAGATAATAACATCCCATACTTGGGTGGGATATCAAAAACTACTATGTCCATGACAATACTCTTTGCTGGGCACTGGACTAGAGTCACACACAAATCTTTAATTAGGCCAAGGCACTTGACTTGGCTAGAGTAAAAGGAAAAGAGGTCCTTGTATGGTCTGGTGATATCTAAGTTTAGTCTCTCCATGATTGCTTTAGGCATCAAGTTATGGGATGCCCCTGAATCTAGCATAGCATTATGTAAGATTTTATCATGAACGTTCAAGCTAATGTAGAAGGGAGGAATACCCCCTTGCTGATGTGTGCCATTTACTTCTAGACCAAAAAATAACTCAGCTTGATCATCATTCAAGTTTACAACATCCTCTCTTTCACTTATATTTAATGTTTCAGTGATTGGTGCTCTATATGATTCATTTTTCACCAATTCGGTCAAAGGAACTGATATTTTTTCAATTTTGTTATCTCATTCTTAATGTTGAATGGCAATTGAGTTTTTCCTGATTGAATGAGATCTTCCTTAGTAAATGTGGTCTGTGTGTTTTTATCTTCTTTTTCAGTACCTAGCAATTCATTTTGTGTCTCAGCAGTTTTGCTTTGATTTCTCTTAATTGGAATGGCTTGAGTAACAGTTTCAGTTTGAGTTCTAGATGAAGTTATATCTACAATTTTTGGGCTGGAAGTTTCCCGAGTTCCCCTAGGGAGAATTTGTAGAACTTTTGTCATAGAAACTTCTGTTATCTTTTGAGTTTGGGTTTGGATTGATCTCTTAGCGGGAATTTCAGTATTCTTTTTGCTTCTAAGGTTGTATTGTTTGTGAACCTCATATATAACAGATTCATAGCCTTATTTGAAGTCAAAGGACTCTCTAGACTCTAATTGTAATTGTTGCAACATGTACAATTCTTGTTCTTCTTGAGTAAGAAAAACAACTTCTTCATTTTTAATCCCTAATAGGTTTATCTGGGTGTCATCCTCTTCTTCATGGTTTTGTGATCCCTCAACATAGTTTTCCTGGAAGGGTGGTCTAATTTGTTGATCCGGTATATCATTCTTTCTAGTGTTAGGATTCTTCCTAAAGTTGGGGTTTCTTATTGGGGGTGGTTGTTGATTCTCTCACTGAGTTTTTCTTTCCATGTTTTATCATCTATCCATTATTCTTTCTACACTCTTTGCTAAATTATCTATTTTACCATCAGAAGTGGAAGTTTCCTCTTTAATGACAACTCTTTTCTCATTTCTTATCCTAGCTTTTTTAGCTAATAGATTGGCTTCTACACTAACAACATTACTTTGCATTTGTTCCAATGTTTTAGGGATTATTTCCCTTAATTGGTATGACATGTCAGTGTCAAAACCATCAAGAAATTTGATCAATGCTAGGTCTGGTGGAGGTTTAATATTAGCAGGGATTGCATTGTAGATGCTATTGAACCTAGTACAATAATCCCGGACTAATTCATTAGGAGCTCTTCTAATGTTATCATATTTAGATAGTATTTGCAGAGGGTTTTTCTTTCTTTCCCATCTATCAATGATTAATCTATGAAAAGCAGCTAAATCTGCAATATGATTAGTTGGTAAAACTTTAAACCATTTCTTAACATCTCCTGTGAATTTCTGGGCAAATAACCTCATTTGGACATCAGATTCATCGATTTCATGCAATTCAAAGTAATCAATCATTTTGTTCACATGTTGTTGGGAAGTATACTGACTAGTAGCATCAAACAAAAATATTTTTCTTTGGTAATCTTGGGTCATGGCATGGACTTGTGCTGGTAAGACCAAAGGTGCATATCTATTTTCCATGGCTGAGATTTTGGTTTGACAAGGGGGAAAACTAGTGTTGCTTGAAGAGGGACCTGAGGTGGTTGAAGATGAACTAGATGAACTTGAGGTGTTTGGTATGATAGGAAGCTGAGGTATGAATGATTTAGGGGAATGAACTGAGGTGGATATTATAGGTGAGGTGCTAGTAAATGAAGGTGTATTTACAGTATTTGAAGATTCTGCAGAAAGTTCAGAGGCAACAGTAGTGAGGGCAACTAATTCAACTGATTGTTCAAGATAGGCATTGTCTATATGGCTTATCAATGTAGAGGTTAAAGCTTCTAGTTTGTCAAAAGCATCCAACACAAGTTTATCTAAATCTGGATGTATAGGCACCTTTTTTGACTCGATGAATTGAATAAAATTAGGGTCAAATGAAAGGTCAAATGAGAAATCAAATGGAATATCCTCTAAAGTTGATAATTCCTCAGGGAGTGAATTTGCTTGAGTTTCTACCTTTTTTGGTTTTCTTAAAATTCTGTCAGGGTCATCAACTATTGTGGCAGGGTTTGGATCTAGATTTTCCCTGGTATAGCGAGTCTTTTTGGGAGCCATAATTTTAATTTTTTAATTGTTTTTTGAAACTTTTTAATAAAAATGACCTTAAGGGGAAAAAGATGATATTTAAAATTTCCTTAAAGTTTTATTGCACAGAGGATTGAGGTCCCCAGTATGGTCGCCAATATGTTATCACTTCAAAATTTCTTTTGAGTTGATAAGAAAGAAATGATAGAGGTAACCACAAACCAGCTTTGGAGATTAGGATCTAACCTTCCTAATTCTCAGAGAGGGCTCTCTCTTTATGATTTAACTTTGTTTAGATAATTGATTTTAGCCTAGTTATGATTGTACTTGGGTTTTGATTTGGATTTGGTGGTGGGATCACTTACTTAGATGGATAGAGGGATGCATTTTACCATTGAGCTATGGGGCTAAATGTCAAGCAAAAAAAGACTGGATCAAGTTCTAAAAATAGTGTCTACAGGGCAAGATAGCTGAGTTACTTCAGATCTTAAGACTGGATGGTGAAGTTGGTTTCAATTGGATCCAAAGAGCAATTAAGGGTCCCTTAGGCCCGATTATGAAAGAAATGAAAGAGGTCAACCGAGATGGGAGAGCAATTAAGGATCCTCAGATCCGGATATCAGAAGAAAACATAGAAATGATTAACTGTTCAAGACAGAGTGTACTTAAACAAATTCTGAAATAAATTTCCATTTAATTCATTCACTTTAGATAACATTTAAGTTTGTGAGATACATAAGAAAATAAAAAATTTGACAAAGAAAATGCTTCACTGTAATAGCACAACACATGAATCCTGTAATGAAATCTCTTTATTACTTAGTCTAGTCTGATGACTTGAAAAAATTGGTACAATAATCCTCAGGTTTCTGATCAAAATAACTCTACAAATGTATAACAATCCACCCGAATACTTCGAATTATGAAGTATTTACACAAAAATAGTTTACAAAATATCCCAAACTGTCTTGGGATTTATTCTAGGAGAAAGAAATATCTTCATGCAAGAAGATAGAGACAGATGTTCAACTGCTGTATGCTGTCCTTGTTTATTTGGTTGTGCTGTCTTTATGCTCTGATATTTTTCTGTTTATTCTCTGCCCTGCTGTTGGTCTTCATGCCGACTGTTCTTTTTACATTGATCTTTCAACTGATACAATTTCACCTGATACTCTTTCATCTGGCTGACCCATTACTTTTTCTTTACTGTGCCTTTTTCACTTTGACTGTCAATTTTCAGATTTTGACTGTGTATTTTTACAACAAGTCATTTAACTTCTCCCACATATCTGCATCTGGTAATTTGATATTTTCCATTTTCCTGTAAATCTCATATGATTTTGTATACTTGGCAAAAGTGGGCCTATTTACAAAAAGGTGTTTTACCTCATGCTGGAGGTAAAATAGGTTCTCAAATGTTTGATATAGAACCTTTCCAGTAGGCATTCCTTTCATAGGAGAATTATTTACTTGATCTCTAGCCACTCTGATTCTTCTGTTGTAGTCATCCTGTGGCATTATTTTATCATTTATCACCAAGGGATTTGGCAAACCTTTTTTTGGCATTATGATGCATGTGTTGTACTTGATGGCAACCCTCTCATAGAAGATCATCTCACTTGTATACATTCAGAAGATATATCAGATGTGATAGAGTGCATGGGTTACCAGACAACAAAAAGGGATCAGATGAAGGGATCAGATGACAGTTCACAAGTAAGCTTTGCCATCAAGTCCAAAGGGGGAGATTGTTGGCATTATGGCTAAAGTGTTGTCCTTGATGGCAACCCATACAGGTGATGGATCACTGTACAATAGATCAGTATCAGAGATTGATGATCAGCTCTCAAATATTGAAGAAAATAAGGAGTACGCAGGCACACTGTACAAAAGGTGTGGACACGCAGGCATGTCTTATATAAAGTGCGTACATACCCGTAGGTTACCCATTCATGGGGTGCGTACCCCCAGTGCACACACTCTAAGGCAGTAAAGCGCGCACTTGTGGGGTTCCTTATGTTTTACCTTTGGTATTTAGCCGACGGTATTGTGTTATCATGGTTTTGGCCCGTGGTATTGTTTATTTTATTATTATTATTGAGCCCCATGATCCTTGATTTAAGGAAGAGATTGCCTATATAAAGAAGAGGAGATCATTTGGCTTGTGTGTGTTTTTGGGTTGAATATCTTAAGAAGCTAGATCTGAAGTTCTAGTGATGGGTTATGAGAGATGTCTAGATCTAAATAAGGCGAATCTACTGATGGATTGAGATCTCTTCAGCGCATGTTCAGATCTGTAGATCTGACTGTCTAGGTTGTTCTTGAAGTCTCGAAATCATCTATACCCGGAGGTACGCAGGTCCAATGAAAGAAAAGAGCGGAGATACGCAAGCACAGAAGCATTGCAGGTGCGCAGATACGCAGGATCAGAAGCGCTGAAGTTGCGGAGGGGTGCAGGCAGTTGATTGGACTCAGAGCGCACATACGCAGGGAGTCTGTGAGGCACAGTGTGCACGTACGCAGGGAATCAGTTGCATACAGTGCGTACTTATACACAACTGTTATATGGGTGAAGCTGCGTACCTCTCTTGAGATCTATTTTGCCGTACATGTCTATCATTACTGAGATCTGGGTTTTGAAGTCTGATGTCTGATATCATGTTCTGGTAACAGCAGTCTGAAAAGTGATTGATTATATCTTTATGTGATATGATGAACTAGATCTGGTTGATGACTCTCATTGTATATGTATTGATCTAGTGATTGGGTTGTTTGATTATGAGCTTCATATGGTTATTGAGTCCAGTATGAAAATTGGATGAATTGTGGCCCTTTCAGATTATGTGTTGTGCTTCAGTGTATCCAGTGTGAAAATTGATGAAACGTGGTACCTGGAGGTGAAGATTGTAGGGTCAGCACCTACGTACTAGTAAATGGATCAGCTAGTACAAGAGCTGAGGGGGTTGTAGCTCCCTTCCAGAAGTAGTTGGAAAACGAGAGAGGGTTGTAGCCCTCTGCAGGTTGTAACCTGCATACTGGTAAAGGACTGCACCAGTATATTGTAAAAGAGCTTTCTCATTAAAGAAGAAAGAAACGAGTTGCAGCAGGTGGTTTTCACCCACATTGGGTTTCCACCTTATATCATGGTGTTCATGTGTGTGCCTTATGTGTGATGATCTATTCTATGTTACTGCATCTGCTAACTGATAATATGGTTTATAATGTTCTAATGCGCTCATTGAAGATCAATTAACTTAATCATAAGAAGTTGTGGAAGTAGCATATATGAATTAGAGTTTGGAAATGAAAAAGTTTTATTAATGTGATAATACTGATTAACCCCCCCTCTAAGTATTATTTCCAACAATTGGTATCAGAGCAGGTCCTTTGATAGAAGCTTGATCGCTTGAAGGAGATCCGTGGAACAATGGGAAAGAAGCTTAAGAAGAAATCTCATAAGAAGAAGAAGACATCTCAGAGAAACTATGACAGTGGAAGAATCGATTGGGGATTAGGCATAAGAAGCTCTTAAGATTCAGAATCAGATTCAGAATCATTATCAGGTATGAATTTGGTATCCTCTGATGTTCCAGCTATTTTTCCTTGTGAAAGAGATGAAAGTGATAGTGAAACTACTGAACTTGCTCTTATGGGTGAACAAGAAATATATCAAAAAGAGGAAGAATTCAAAAGGCTTTCAGACATAATCACAGATCAACAAGATCTTTTGAACAAAAGGGAATGTGATTTCGAAAAGGTAAAGGAGTTAGTCAAGTTCAAATATCAAAAGTTGCATGATGAAGTCACATCTCTAAAAGGGGAAGTCAATGAAAAGAACATAACGATCAAGAATCTCAGAGATAGATCCAGTGATTATGAAAGTCTTGAAGCTACGACCCTCTCACTAAAAGAAGAACTTGAAGAAGCCAAAAGGAAGAATAAAGATCTACTCCAAACTATTGAAAAACAAGATAATGAAGTCATCAGCTTAAAATCCCAGCTGGAATGTGCCTTCAGAGTTCATCAAATGCTGCAGAATGGAAATGAAGAAAAAGCAAAGGAGATTCTCAATCTAAGGGAACAAATGGAAGAAGGAAGAAAAGCTGAAGAAGATTTGAAAAGGCAATCTCTTGAAAAGGAAGAACAGCTCCAGGTTGAGGTAAATATCTTGAAAGGTAAAATAGAAGAAAAGGATAAGCTTTTACGATTTCAAGATAGCTCTAAAGTCTTGGATGATATTCTTAGTAGTCAAAGGTCTCCTGCTATAAAGACTGGTCTTGGTTTCCATGAATCGGTTGAAGGTGAATCTAGTTCACAAGGTGAAGCAAGGAACTCTAAAGAGAAATCTAAAGTGATCAACAAAGAAATGAAAGATCCATCTCATCATCAACCAAGGAAAGAGATTCCTCAAAGGAAATCCTTTACTCCTCCTATGAATAATGTTGAATGTTATGTATTTCATAATCTTGGACATGTTGCAGCTAGATGTAGAAGAAGAAGAGTTCAAGACCATTATGCAGAAAAGTCATCTCAATCAAGGTACTTTTATGGATATTGCTTTGCTTGCAATATGTTTGGTCACAAAGCTACTGATTGTTACAGGAGGAATATGAAACATGTAAGATGTTATGCATGTAACAAGTTCGGACATATAGCCAAGGAATGCAGGAACAAAGTGTGGGCACCATATCAAAAGAAGAAAATGACATCATCACGCTTGAAGATATGGAGGAAAAAGGAAGTACAGTCAGAGAAAGGCAACACAGCACAATGAACAAACATACCAGAATCAGAGGGCGCTGAAAGTACAAAATTTCAGTGTCTTGAATCTCATATGCAAACTCCATAAAGGAAATCGCATATATACGCGAGTTGGATACTGCACAATCGCGTATATGATTGTTCGAGGCAGTAGGAAAGGTGAAGTTGATCTATGAAGTATAATCTCTCGAGCACAAGATCAGATCTGGAAATCCGAATTGGGTCCTAATCTAAGGTATGCAGATCATTCACTGTGAAAGTGCGGGCGTACGCAGCAGAGCGTAAGAACGGGTGCGGATGCACGCAAGTGAAGACACAGTCCCTATGCGGAGGTACACGGCTTATCAGAAGAGAACGTGCGAACAGACGCAGAGTAACTGAAGCGCAGGTGCGTAGCAAGCTCAGAGGTGCGCGGCGCGATAGAAGAATACCCTGCGGACTTACACAGAAGTACGCGGCGTGATAGAAGAAACAGGTGCGTGAGGTACGCGGCCCAACTGATGGCACAGGTGCGTGGGTACGCACTGTAGTAGAATACTGTCTGCGTATGTACACAGTTCAACAGAAGGATCTCTGCGGGTGTGCGCAGGGGAGCAGAAGATGTAGTGCGTGGCTACGCAGGGCAGATAAAGAAAAACAGCGTACCTGTCTTAAGGCATTTATTGGCTGACTCTTCTTATTGATATGCATGATCTGATCTGACAGATGGCACAGGTTTAGGGGGAGCATATGTTATTAATGCATTGTTGGCATTATGGTCCTTGGTGACAATGCTTATGATTCATCTTGCTATGGTGATGAGTTATTCACATGATCAGATTGGAGGTTGATTCTCTAATGGTGTTTGCATGGAGTCTTTATTGTTCTTGGCACATATATGGATGAGGATTGTTGGCTGGATACATGGATGACTATTCAAAGTTGCATTGCTGGAGATATGATGATGATGAGTTCTTACCCATATGATGATAAGTTGTTTCATCCATATGTTGATTGATGCAGATCTTCCCTATTGATGATACTTGGTCCATATAGATCTGGGTGGCTATGGTGTTTCTCACATATGATAGAATGACTTTATACAAAAGGATGAGTTGATGAGGACATATCTTGATGATCCATGCACTAATTCAAGTTGCTGGTGATATATGCTATGGAGCAGATCATACAATGCCGTTACTGATGTTTTTCATGATCTTATTTAGGTGTCTTATCATGTATATCATTCGATGTAAAGGTCATAACAAGACTCATGATCTATTATAGTCATTTGATGAAATATTTCAGTCATATCAAGGTCATGTAACGACCTATCTTGGTTTCCCCACTATGCCTGGGATGAATGATGTTCTTGGTTGTCATTTTTTTTAGTATATCCCCACTTAGTTGGGTGATGGATGTATGTATTGAGCTTTTTGATGATAGGAAGGTCATTCATGATATATATAGAGTCATGTTCTTCTTGTAGAACATCTTTTGCAGACCTTTCGTACAGTCAGGGAGAGTTTGAGCATAAACAACAATATATAGCAGAGCAGACATCTCAACTTGTTCTCAGAAAGAGCATTATCAGATTGGAGCACCATGGCATATACAAAGGGGGAGTTCATTCAGAGACTTCAGCAGATCTGGTTTATAGTCAAGGAGAGCATGTTCTTAGGGGGAGCATAACCCTTTGCCCTTGATGTCAAAGGGGGAGAGTGATTCGGTGTTGTTGCCATCCAGTCCAAAGGGGGAGATTGTTGGCATTATGATGCATGTGTTGTACTTGATGGCAACCCTCTCATAGAAGATCATCTCACTTGTATACATTCAGAAGATATATAAGATGTGATAGAGTGCATGGGTTACCGGACAGCAAAAAGGGATCAGATGAAGGGATCAGATGACAGTTCACAAGTAAGCTTTGCCATCAAGTCCAAAGGGGGAGATTGTTGGCATTATGGCTAAAGTGTTGTCCTTGATGGCAACCCATACAGGTGATGGATCACTGTACAACAGATCAGTATCAGAGATTGATGATCAGCTCTCAAATATTGAAGAAATTAAGGAGTACGCAGGTTACCCATTCATGGGGTGCATACCCCCAGTGCACACACTCCAAGGCAGTAAAGCGCGCACTTGTGGGGTTCCTTATGTTTTACCTTTGGTATTTAGCCGACGGTATTGTGTTATCATGGTTTTGGCCCATGGTATTGTTTATTTTATTATTATTATTGAGCCCCATGATCCTTGATTTAAGGAAGAGCTTGCCTATATAAAGAAAAGGAGATCATTTGGCTTAGGTATGTTTTGGGTTGAATATCTTAAGAAGCTAGATTTGAAGTTCTAGTGATGGGTTATGAGAGATGTCTAGATCTAAATAAGGCGAATCTACTGATGAATTGAGATCTCTTCAGCGCATGTTTAGATCTGTAGATCTGACTGTCTGGGTTGTTCTTGAAATTATCTATACCTGGAGGTACGCAGGTCCAGTGAAAGAAAAGTGCGGAGATACGCAGGCACAGAAGCATTGCAGGTGCGTAGATACGCAGGACCAGAAGCTCTGCAGATGCGGAGGAGCGCAGGTAGTTCATTGGGCACAGTGCGCACGTATGCAGGGAATCAGTTGGATACAGTGTGTATTTACACGCATCTGTTATATGGGTGAAGCTGCGTACTTCTCTTGAATTCTATTTAGCTATACATGTTTATCATTGCTGTGATATGGGTTTTGAAGTAATGTCTAATGTCTGATATCATGTTCTGATAACAGCAGTCTGAGAAGTGATTGATTAAATGTTTATACATTGATGGATGAATGGATCAGGTTATTAATGACTTATCTTTATGTGATCGGATGGACTAGATCTGATTGATGACTCTCATGGTATATGTATTGATCTAGTGATTGGGTATTTCAGAAGGTTGTTTGATTATGAGCTTCAATGTGGTTATTGGGTCCAATATGAAAATTGGATGAAACGTGGCCTTTCAGTTTATGTGTTGTGCTTCAGTGTATCCAGTATGAAAATTGATGAAACGTGGTACCTGGAAGAGAGAAGATTGTAGGTCAGCACCTACGTACTAGTATCTAAGCTAGTACAAGAGCTAAAGGAAATCTTTGGAGAATTGTAGCGGGTAGTAGCCCGCGTACTAGTAAATGGATCGGCTAGTACAAGAGAAAAGGGGGTTGTAGCTCCCCTACTGGTATAAGGCTGCACCAGTACAAAATATTGTAAAAGGATTTTCTTATTAAGAAGAAGATTGAGATGACTTGCAGCAGGTGGTTTTCTCCCACATTGGGTTTCCACCTTATATCATGGTTTTCATGTGTGTGCCTTATGTGTGATGATCTATTCTATGTTACTGCATCTGTTAACTGATAATATGGTTGATAATGTTCTAATGCACTCATTGAAGATCAATTAACTTAATCATAAGAAGTTGTGGAAGTAGCATATATGAATCAGAGTTTGGAAATGAAAGTTTTATTAATGTGATAATACTAATTCACCCCCCCCTCTCAGTATTATTTCCAACAATTGGTATCAGAGCAGGTCCTTCGATAGAAGCTTGATCGCTTGAAGGAGATCCGTGGAACAATGGGAAAGAAGCTTAAGAAGAAAGCTCATAAGAAGAAGAAGACATCTCAAAAAAACTATGACAGTGGAAGAATCAATTGGGGATTAGGCATAAGAAGCTCTTCAGATTCAGAATCATTATCAGGTATGAATGTGGTATCCTCTGATGTTCCAGCTATTTTTCCTTGTGAAAGAGATGAAAGTGATAGTGAAACTACTGAACTTGCTCTTATGGGTGAACAAGAAATATATATAAAAGAGGCCGAATTCAAAAAGCTTTCAGACATAATTACAGATCAACAAGATCTTTTGAACAAAAGGGAATGTGAATTCGAAAAGGTAAAGGAGTTAGTCAAGGTCAAATATCAAAAGTTGCATGATGAAGTCACATCTCTAAAAGGGAAGTCAATGAAAAGAACACAACAATCAAGAATCTCAGAGATAGATCCAGTGATTATGAAAGTCTGAAAGCTACAATCCTCTCATTAAAGGAGATCTTGAAAAATCAGAAGGAAATGAAGATCTACACAAGCAATGAAAACAAGACAATGAAGTCATCAGCCTAAAAATCCCAGCTGGAATTGCCTTCCGATTCGTCAAATCAACACAAA
>APFE031358535.1:1323-12929 GCA_000404065.3 Pinus taeda
CTTGACAACTTCCGAAATAGCATCATCCATGGCTAGATAGGGTAGATCAAACCACTTAAGTTGCGGATCCTCCCACGCCCTAATATACACACAATGGAAGTCTGTATTGAACTCCGTGTACTCTGATAGCTGCTCATACACAGTCGGTGACCATCGTGGGTGCTGGTTGATGGTCATGCGAATGCTCACCTCCATAAAAACCCATAAACATTTTGTCTCAGTGACCCGTACTGGGTCCTTCCTGGCCCAAAGGGAGGAAAACTGTGTAGCCTCTAACAATCCTTTCTCTAAGGGAGGAAAATGATTGTCCTCCAACAACTCCCAAGTAACTAGCACAATGGAGAGTAGCAACCACGTATAGTGGAAAGTCTTTCTCTCGTCTTGACATAGTGCTTTGAATGAACTGCTGGGTGTCCTCAAGTAAAGTATCAAACATAGAGCTTGTGACCAAATTTGCGAAATACTGACGATTCATAAGCAAAGGACATAACAACTCAAAAATTCTAAGCATGCAAAGTGTTCTCTACTAGAGGAAAAAATGTGAGGTTTTGGCATATATTTTGCTCCCTATTTGTTCTTCTATGATTTATGTGTATAAGTTGGCCTTTCTAGGGTTTTTTTGGTATTGTTGAGAATAGATCGTTAATAAAAGTTTTCAAAATTTGTTCATGGCTTTTCTAAGGGTTTATAGTGAAATTGTTTAAGCAAACTAGTGAAGGACAAATGTCAGTGGCCAATTCATACTGGAAAATGCATTATGTTGTCTTTCTCATATCATGTTGTTACTACTCATATTGCCTCATGTAGCATCCAAGCCCGTTAATTATGGACAATTCTACAAAATATAAATAAAAGTAATTATATGTTAATGATTTTTAAAATAAGTATATTATAAAAAATTATTTTAAATTAAATGTGAATATTAAAAATTAACAGATATTAATAGCCTGCCTAGATCGTCTTAGCTCCTAAGCATAGAGAGGGTTCAAATCTCTAGAGAATCAAATCCTTCCTCAAACTTTTGCACTCAAAAAAGAGGTTTGCACCTTGGAAGATTTGATCCCTCTCCTACTTGATAGATACATAGTTAAGATTGATCTAGCTTGGTTATAAACATCAACATTAATATTAAATGTAGCTTAATGGGTTGTAATGTAAAAATTTTATTTTTTCTATTGCATTTTAATTATTAAAAATAAAAGTTCATAAATATAATAAAATGTATATAGAGGAATCCTAACATACAAAACCAAATATGTCATTTCTTGTTATAGTTTCATTGTTATCTTTAAATTCTAACAGTTTAATTTATTCTAGGAAGATAGAGTTGTCAAAATTCCTCTTCTTTTAATAGTTTAAACTTCTCTTTTGACATTATAGTTTTCCAATGATATAAATTTCGTTAAAATTTGAGCTTTAGACTTAATGTTATGACACATAGGTTTAGTTATCTTATGATATGTTAGCAGTAGCATAACTAACTTATGGTTCACAAGTGGTAATCTAATACCCATGTATCACCACCATATTAATCCATGTCATCTAAGATGTGACTTACATGTCATAGTTCATGTGCTCATGTGTTTCCACTACATCCCATAATCTCCAGATGGTAAGGAGTCAACCATCCAATCACTTATAGATCAAAGAAAATCCTAAAAGTGTTAGGAATTATCCATGAGCAAGACAAGAAAGTAAATTGGTGCAAAATTCTTAGTGCCTACATGTTGTGTTGCATAGATCACAACATGTGAATTTATAATACATTAATTGACCTTCTAGATATTTTATATCTGGATCTAGATCTTCAATATCTAGATCTAGATCACACCATTAGTGGATCATTATGACACCTCATCAAGGTAAGAATATCAATTATATTCTTGGAATTTCTGATTAACTAGTGACTTAGAGTCTAACATTCCCCTCCTTAATCACGAGTTTGAATAACTGTACTAATAACCTTTGTTATCTTCAATATGAATGTGTTGAACTAGGTTTTGGTGAAGATATGTCTCAAAAACTGCCAATATCTGAATCTCTAGAATTGATCACGTACTATATTTAAACATTTGCCTTGAATAATTGAAATGATTTTATGTTAAAGGACTAATTTCTTCATGGGAATCCTTAATTGTTGACTGAATGTTGATAATACTTTGAAACTTGAAGCTTTACATATGATGTTCCCCCTTGTTAGGTGCAAGGTGAGAAGTTTTTATAGTTCATTATGGAAAGGATTTGTTGGGGTCCTATAATAATAGGATTCATAATTTTGAATTGGCTATGGGTAGGTAGAAGAAAGGTTGTAAATGCACAAGGTTGCTAAGTCAAAAGCACATTTATCATGCTTAATCCTATGTTTCATGCATATGAGGACTTATGAGAAAGAAAGGATATCCACCAAGCTTGTTTAACTAATTTCCCCATTCTCCCTTCATTACTTACTAATTTCCCTTTTACCCTCATTTTGACCTTTACCCCTTGGTTTCACACATTCCCCTAGAAATTACCCTTCAAAAATCATCCCCCCTTCCCAAAACCCTTTTCCCTAATGTGAAACCCATTCCCCATTACAAATATCACTCCCCCCCCCTTGTTAATTTCCATTTTCCCCTGAAAACCTACAAAACCCTCCTTATCCTAAGTTTTTATGCCCCCAATTTATCTAATTAACTTTAATTAACTTCCCCGCTTCATACTTCGCTCATACCTTTATTTAACCCAGCAACCCTTGGTGTAGTTAAAAAACCCCTGCCACATAACCCATGGTCCCACCTTATTATCCCACTATTTACATTAAAGAACCCAGCATTATGCATTAAATAATTACAATTAACTGTAATTAAATCATGGGCCCCATAAATCCCTTTCCTGATTCCCTCCATGCAACTCAATTGTGCAATAGCCCTCCGATCTCCCTCCCCTAGATCCAATGGTGTATAGCCATATCGCGCGGATTCATCGTCCAACTGATAACAACCTGAGAGCACATGAGAGTCGTAGGTTTTATTGGGAATTGTTCTACTACATGGTGGCACCAGGCTAGATCACATGCTCGCAAAAAATATTGCCCACCATGCAAAAGCGGTGCGATGGCCCAAAAAACCACCTACCGCCCAAACCGCAAACTGCCCACTGTTCATTTATAATTTCCACACCAAAATGTGACTCTTACCTGTTAAAAAGCTGAAAAATCCCCAATTCGCTATTTTCTTGTAGTTCCACTATAAACTACTGCTTAGCCATTTGTGACATCCTAAAACCTCTGTGACCAATTTGGCCACCTCTACCTCCTAAAGAAGCTATGAATACCCAATTGAAGCAAGCAATTGACAGTTGAAGCCACAGTTCCTTCTAAATTGACCATCGAACCCAGTCTGCACATCAACCCATCAATTTCCAAGTATTCTTGGAAAAACTAGAAGGGCCCTGTGAATTTGAAAACACATAGTTAAAATTGAATGGTAAATTAATTGAAATTAATTAAGAAACTTCCCTCAATTGAGGATAAATTTATTTGTATACCCCAAACCCTTATTTTAGAGAGTGTAACTACCCTCCCACTCTACCAGAACTTCTAAACCTCACTCTTGAAACCACTACAAGAGTAATTCATATCTGCAAACACAATTATTGCTTCCCAAACCTCTCCAAATGTGATACCTCTACAAACCCCTCACCTGAACATCGACCACCTTGCATTATGAGATAGAGACTTTCAAATAAAGGAGACTGCTTCCCCTGCCTACCTTGTGAAGCTCCACTGCTGGAGTAAGGACAAATTTTTAAATCCGAATGATGAAATTCACCTTTGGGAGTCTAGTTTACCTAAGTATTTATTTCCAAAAGTACATCCATTCCCAAAAATCATCCACTTCTGTCATGCTTGCTACATTCTCAGCCAAAGCGCTACTATCACCCCTCACCAACAAGTGTTATTTACCATCATTGCAGAATCGATTAACCAAATGTTGCAAGTCCAAGGATGCCCAAATGAGAGCCCACTTTTTATTGGAGACTTGCTGAACCTGTATACCAAGTTTGTACTTCCTTGAATAGCCCATATTTCAGATATTTCATCATAGATGAGTGTCATACTCTTATAGAAAGTCCTCCATATGCTGCCACCATTTTTTCTGAGAGAGGTAGACAAATCATAACCATGCTCTCCTGCATTCTAGGATACACTACAGATGAACATGTGGATGAGGTTGTCCTTGCTTTCCTTTCCATCTTTAGCCTAGGCAAGCCTCCTATTGTAATATACAACTATGCTCAGTTCATAGGAGACATAATACATGAGAAATTCACCAGACTACCAACTAAGAGATTTTTCAAGTATTATTCAATTTTATTTCATATGTTCATGTACTACGAGTCAGATAAATTCCCTGTCAACATCCAGAAGTTGGATGCCAAAGGAAATCGAAGGTGAGTTATCTACTTGACACCCTTGATCCAAAAGTACTCCATTATATTTACTTACAAGGACCTCATTGATTCATTTGTCCATCTAGTTATGAATATGCTAACTAGTAGCCATCAACCTAGAATCAATCAAGTGATCAAAAGGGTGTTACAGTTGGCAAATAATAGTAAAGTGGGAGAATGGTATCTGTACCAGAACGACATAAAAATAAGAATATATTGATGCCAACTTTCGCCTTACAAACTACCCAAATACCTCCCCATGAGGATCTTTGCACTAGAATACTTTAGGCAGATTATAAATTCTGATGAAGTAAATTTCCTAACAGCTAGGAAGACAAAGCAATTGAAAATGAATAATCAATTGGGACCCTTCATTTGTAATGCTAGAGAAGTTAGACCAAAGGAAAATAATATTTTGCAACAAATGAAATTCAAGAACATATTTATGTGGTAGTATGACCCTCATGGAGTCATAAATAAGCTAGGCTCAAGGTCAAATTAGGACCTTTCATCCATCACACTAGACCAGACATTGATAGGTTTTCCAACCAATGAGAATGGTTAGAAAACGCTCTAATAGACATCGGTAGTACTGTAGTTGATGTAGAGAATACATTGATCGATGTAGAAAAACAGATTGATACAAGTTCCTTCCTGCAGGTTCCATAACTATGAGAACCAATGAATATTCCTCCTATTTTACATACTCTAGCAAATGAAGACACAAATCCAAAGAGAAATAGGGAAGAAGTTTCTAGTGCAGCTATGGAAACCACAAATGAACAATTTGAGATCAGTTACAAGAAGAGGCCCAAGCCTAATCCTGTAACTAAACAGGAAGACACCATTGACTCAGTGGAAATTACTAACACTGACACAATGGTGGAAAGAATAAAAGGCACAATATCTTTAGGAGAAACACACCAGCCCTCAACATGAAACAATCAATTTATTGAGAAAAATCTTAGTGTTGGGGTTTCTTCATTCACGAGGCGTGTGGCTAAAGAAAAGGATATCAAAGGTAGATACAAGGAAATCAAGTTGAGGAATGAGAAGTTGAGGTTGAAACTTAGGATCAATACTTCAAGTAGACACAAGCAAATCAAAGCAGGTTGATGTCAGTCATTACATCAAAACAGGAAAAATGTAGATGTCATTCATGCAACCTATAGTCCAGCAGCCAAAAACATCAGAAGACTATAGAAAAGTATATTTTGAGGTTTTGGCCAAGGAAGTCCATCCCATTGACCAAATTGAGTTACACAAGTAGGCAGGTGAGATGATTTATTCCACCTTGATAGGTAAAGCTATGGTTGCACACAAGCTTCAAGGTTCATTAGACAACATTACAACACAGTACAAATTGTTAAAGGCCTCCTCACACACCAAAGACAATAGGAACAATTCATTGGAGGATTTGGTAATTGAGTTGGGACATGATCCCAATGACATCAAGGCAGCTGAGAAGTTAATAAATAAAAAGAATTAGGACATTGTTGCTCTCAAAAAACAAATCAAATTGCCTCATTTAGAGCACCCAAACACAAAAGAATTCCCTGAGGGCCAAACACACTAGGGGGAAATGATGGACCTTGTTTTACAACTTAATGATCAACTGGAGGAAATGGAGAAGGAGTTAGACAACTTGATACAATTAAAAAAAGCTAGTCTTGAGATTGCCACTGCCATTGTTATCCCAACAGTCACTACTGCAGTACCATCTACCTTGGTAGCTTCATTGGCTCCTACAACTCCACTGGCGACAACAAGTGTGCTACCACAACATCTGCATTAGTAACAAATTTGACAACAACAACAACAGCTCAGCCAGGTGATAATGCAAGTAAGTTGGTGAAGGAAATGGAAGACATGTCCATTCAGACCACACAAATAAACAAGCTTAAGGAGAAGATAACCAGTCTGGAGAATGATAACAATTTGCACAAATTATGCACAAAGAGGAAGTACAAAAATCAACAAGGATGAATGAGAGGATAAAAAGCTTAGAGAAAGAGCTAACATTAAAGCAGCCACTTGGCCAAGCTAAGGAATAATTATTGTCCAATATCATTGACTCTGACAATGATATTTGGCCATCCATTCAAGTAATTTTTGAACAAAGTTACTTAGTGAAAGAGGCTACATAACCCATTTAGAGGGTTAAGGCTAAACTAGGAGACATGCTAGAAGAAGCCACTAGAATCATCTATTTCCTGAACTCCAAAACCAAATATGAATTGCAAGAATTGGACATAGCTGACAGGACAAGTAAAATATCAGAGGCTAAGAAGGTGCTCATCAAGAGAAATTTTATGCTAAACCTTGAGGACAAATGCCAAACCATGCAATTGGCTATAGACAGGTTCATTATAAAGTTTGATGTTTTGAGGAAAAAGGGTCTGCCAATTCCTTTGTGATAAATGATAAATTGATGCCACATGAAGACTACAACAGGAGAATCAGAGAGGTGGCTAGAGATCAGCTAAATACTTCCTATATGAAAGCAATACCTACTCAAAAGGTACTGTATCAAACATTTGAAAACATGTTTTACCTCCAACATGAGGTAAAACACCATTTTGTGAATAAAACCACTTTCACCAAATACATAGAGGCATATGAAATCTACAGGAAGATGGTAAACATCCAATTACTAGATGCAAACACATGGGAGGAATTGAATGACTTACTGTAAAAATACACAGTCAAAATGTAAAAATGTACAATAAGGGTGAAAACAACATAGTAAAAGGAAAATGATAGATCAACCAGGTAAACGAGTATGAGTTGAAAGTGTATTAGTTGAAAGGTCAAAGTAAAAAGAACATCCAACATTAATACAAACAACAACGTAGAGAATAAAATAAAAAATATTAGAGCATGAAGACAACACAACCTAATAAATAGGGACAACATACAAGAGTTGAACATCTGTCTCTATCTTCTTGCATGAAGATATTTCTTTCTCGTAGATTAATTCGCAAGACAGTTTGGGATGTTTTGTAAATTAGAGTTGTATAAATACTTCATAATTCTAGTATTGAGGGTGGATTACTATACATTTGTAGAGTTGTATTGATCATAAACGTGAGCGTTATTGTACCAATTTTTCAAGTCAGCAGACTATATCGAGTAATAAAGAGAGTGCATTACAAGATTTATGTGTTGATCTATTACAGTGAAGTATTTTCTTCATCAAATTTGTTATGACACATAGGTTTAGTTATCTTATGATATGTTAGCAGTAGCATAACTAACTTATGGTTCACAAGTGGTAATCTAATACCCATGTATCACCACCATATTAATCCATGTCATCTAAGATGTGACTTACATGTCATAGTTCATGTGCTCATTTGTTGCCACTACATCCCATAATCTCCAGATGATAAGGAGTCAACCATCCAATCACTTATAGATCAAAGAAAATCCTAAAAGTGTTAGGAATTATCCATGAGCAAGACAAGAAAGGAAATTGGTGCAAAATTCTTATTGCCTACATGTTGTGTTGCATAGATCACAACATGTGAATTTATAATACATTAATTGACCTTCTAGATATTTTATATCTAGATCTAGATCTTCAATATCTAGATCTAGATCACACCATCAGTGGATCATTATGACACCTCATCAAGGTAAGAATATCAATTATATTCTTGGAATTTCTGATTAACTAGTGACTTATAGTCTAACATTCCCCTCCTTAATCACGAGTTTGAATAATTGTACTAATAACCTTTGTTATCTTCAATATGAATGTGTTGAACTAGGTTTTGGTGAAGATATGTCTAAAAAACTGCCAATATCTGAATCTCTAGAATTGATCACGTACTATATTTAAACATTTTCCTTGAATAATTGAAATGATTTTATGTTAAAGGACTAATTTCTTCATGGGAATCCTTAAGTGTTGACTGAATGTTGATAATACTTTGAAACTTGAAGCTTTACATATGATGTTCCCCCTTGTTAGGTGCAAGGTGAGAAGTTTTTATAGTTCATTATGGAAAGGATTTGTTGGGGTGCTATAATAATAGGATTCATAATTTTGAATTGGGTATGGGCAGGTAGAAGAAAGGTTGTAAATGCACAAGGTTGCTAAGTCAAAAGCACATTTATCATGCTTAATACTATGTTTCATGCGTATGAGGATTTACGAGAAAGAAAGGATATCCACCAAGCTTGTTTAACTAATTTCCCCATTCTCCCTTCATTACTTACTAATTTCCCTTTTCCCCTCATTTTGACCTTTACCCCTTGGTTTCACTCATTCCCCTAGAAATTACCCTTCAAAAATCATCCCCCCTTCCCAAAACCCTTTTCCCTAGTGTGAAACCCATTCCCCATTACAAATATCACTTCCCCCCCTTGTTAATTTCCATTTTCCCCTGAAAACCTACAAAACCCTCCTTATCCTAAGTTTTTACACCCCCAATTTATCTAAATAACTTCCCTGCTTCATACTTCCCTGGTACCTGTTTTTAACCCAGCAACCCTTGGTGTAGTTAAAAAACCCCTGCCACATAACCCATGGTCCCACCTTATTAGCCCACTATTTATATTAAAAAACCCAACATTATGCATTAAATAATTACAATTAACTGTAATTAAATCATGGGCCCCCTAAATCCCTTTCCTGATTCCCTCCATGCAAATCAATTGTGCAATAGCCCTCCGATATCCCTCCCCTAGATCCAATGGTGTATAGCCATATCGTGCGAATTCATCATCCGACTGATAACAACCTGAGAGCACGTGAGATTCGTAGTTTTTCTTGGGAATTTTTCTGCTATGTGGTGGCACCAGACTAGATCACATGCTCGCAAAAAATATTTCCCACTATCCAAAAGCAATGCAATGGCCCAGAAAACCACCTCCCCGCCCAAACCGCAAACTGTCCACTGTTCATTTATAATTTCCACACCAAAATGTGACTGTTACCTGTTAAAAAGCTGAAAAATCCCCAATTCGCTATTTTCTTGTAGTTTCACTATAAACTACTCAGCCATTTGTGACATCCTAAAACCTCTGTGACCAATTTGACCACATTATACCACCTCAAGAAGCTATGAATACCCAATTGAAGCAAGCAGTTGACAGTTGAAGCCAAAATCCCTTCTACATTGACCACTGAACCCAGTCTGCACATCAACCCATCAATTTCCAAGTATTCTTGGAAAAACTAGAAGGGCCTTGTGAATTTGAAAACACAGTTGAAATTGAATGGTAAATTAATTGAAATTAATTAAGAAACTTGCCTGAATTGATGATAAATTTATTTGTATACCCCAAACCCTTATTTTAGAGAGTGTAACTACCCTCCCACTCTACCAGAACTTCTAAACCTCACTCTTGAAACCACTACAAGAGTAATTCATATCTGTAAACACAATTATTGCTTCCCAAACCTCTCTAGACGTGATACCTCTACAAACCCCTCACCTGAACATTGACCACCTTGGATTAGGAGATAGGGACTTCCAAATAAAGGATATTGCTTCCCCTGCCTACCTTGTAAAGCTCCACTGCTAGAGTAAGGGCAAATTTTTAAATCAGAATGATGACATTCACCTTTGGGAGTCTAATTTACCTAAGTATTTATTTCCAAAAGTACATCCATTCCCAAAAATCATCCACTTCTGTCATGCTTGCTACATTCCCAGCCAAAGCGCTATTATCACCTCTCACCAACAAGTGTTATTTACAATCATTGCAGAATCGATTAAACAAATGTTGCAAGTCCAACGATGCCCAAATGAGAGCCCACTTTTTATTGGAGACTTGCTGAACCTCTATACCAAGTTAGTACTTCCTTGAATAGCCCATATTTTCGAAGATTTCATCATAGATGAGTGTCATACTCTTATAGAAAGTCCTCCATATGTTGCCACCATTTTTCTGAGGGAGGCAAACAAATCATAACCATGCTCTCATGCATTCTAGGATACATTACAGATGAACATGTGGATGAGGTTGTCCTTGCTTTCCTTTCCATCTTTAGCCTAGGCAAGCCTCCTATTGTAATATATAACTATGCTCAGTTCATAGCAGACATAACACATGAGAAATTCACCAGACTACCAACTAAGAGAGTTTTCAAGTATTATTTATTTTTATTTCATATGTTCATGTACTACGAGTCAAATAAATTCCCTGTCAGCATCTAGAAGTTGGATACCAAAGGAAATCCAAGGTGAGTTATCTACTTGACACCCTTGATCCAAAAGTAATCCATTATATTTACTTACAAGGACCTCATTGGTTCATGTTTCCATCTAGTTATGAATATGTTAACTAGTAGCCATCAGCCTAGAATCAATCAAGTAATTAGAAGGGTGTTACAGTTGGCAAAGAATAGTAAAGTGGGAGAATGGTATTTGTACTAGAACAACATAAAAATAAGAATATATTGATGCCAACTTTCCCCTTACAAACTACCCAAATACCTCCCCATGAGGATATTTGCACTAGAATACTTTAGGCAGATTATAAATTCTGATGAAGTAAATTTCCTAGCAGCTAGGAAGACAATCCAATTGAAAATGAATAATCAATTGGGACCCTTCATTTGTAATGCTAGAGAAGCTAGACCAAAGGCAAATAATATTTTGCAACAAATGAAATTCAAGAACATCTTTATGTGGTAGTATGACCCTCATGGAGTCATAAATAAGCTAAGGCTCAAGGTCAAATTAGGACCTTTCATCCATCACACTAGACTAGACATTGACAGGTTTTCCAACCAATTAGAATGGTTGGAAAACTCTCTAAAAGACATGGATAGTACTGTAGTTGATGTAGAGAATACATTGATTGTTATGAAACCAGCTCAAGAAAAGATAGAAAAGATAGATCAACGCCTTAGAATTCAGCCTCTTCGAGGGGGCAACCTCCTTTACATTACATAAATGAACAATTCTTGGATGATTCAAATGACAAAACCTCCTTTCTATATATAGGAGTCTAAGGAGTCACAATATAAACCAGCCGACCTAACAATAATAATATAAAGCCACAAAAATAACAATAGAGGGGATTCTATGGGGCACAGTAATAACAATATGGGGACAATAGGGGCACAACAATATTAATAACGGGTATAACTACAATAGTAATGGGGTAATCACTAGTATTATAGGGATCCAACATGCCCCTCGCCTTCAAAAAAG